>CAUYPK010070942.1:0-177909 GCA_963574355.1 Loris lydekkerianus | reverse complement strand
GCCCGGCCTGAAACTGCCTCTACCTAGATACAGCCAATGTGGTACCATGCCACTGGCCCGACCCTGTCACTCACCTCTTCCCCCGCCTTCTTTCCCTGCCCCTTCTCCACAATAAAAAAAAAAAAAAAAAAAAAAAGAGTTTACTATGTTCATACCCAGCGTCAAATGTTAAATAACCCCCAGAATGTAGTATGACTAGTTCTGTCAAAATCTTCTTAGGTTTAGCTGTAGGGATGGAAAATTGAGTGACTAAATTTATTTCCAGTATGGTGGTCCTGGGGTTTTGCTTATTTGTGTGTGTGTGTTTCAAGAGGAACCTGTGTGCTTAGACTTGAAGTCAAGTGGCAACAGTAAAGCAAAATGCTGGATTTTATCAATAGTTTTTGTTAAAAAAAAAAAAAGAAAGAAATAGAAATACCGGGGGTGTCACTATAGTACCAGTGTTTGAGATGCCCCGCCCTTGCGCACCCACCCTGCTGAGCATTGCAGATGCAGTAGTGCCCCCAGCCCTCCCACCCAGGCCTTCTGGCAGCCCCAAGGGGTCAGGGATCCAGTGGGATGAGGTCACATTGGGAAGAGCTTTTGGAGGGGGATCCCATTCCCCTGCTTAAAACCACAAATGTCTTTTGATAACTGGTAAAATTGGCAAGCAGAATGATTGAAAACATGTGAGAGGTAACTGGATCTAAATTTCAAGTAGTACATATTTGAGAAGTTTTCCCCAATGTAAAAGTTACTCTTTAAGAGCCTTAAACTAATAAAAACAAGGAAATTCCATGTTACGGCTGCCACTCGGCCTTTCCATTTTTATTCCAGAAGTCAGATTTGAGTGGTTGAAGCAGGAGGGACGAGAAGGGAAGCTGGAAGCAGCAGGGCTGGGGATGTCGCGACCAAGTGTCAGTGCCAGGACGTTAATTCCATTTTAGCATATCCTATTTTCTCTTTTCGGGGCTGCTTCCTGTATTTACTTCATTCACTGAAACTGGTTCAGGATTCTTTTAGAGACAGTTCTTGTTTCTTTCCTTTCCTGTGTCTCGATGGGATTGCAGGTTTTACTTGGTGGCTGCCTTCTCATCGGGAGTTAAGGCTGGGCATCCTGCACTCTTGTGGCCCTGTCCCTTGGCCTCTTGCTTTGAAGTGCTCCTCCCACTGACTCATTTTTCCCTCCCCTGCCAGAAGGATCTTTCAAGATCACTGAAGAGATACTAGTAGCCTATTCAGCAGCACTCAGAGAGTGAAGTCCAGATTCAAGGCCTCTGGTTAGGTGTGCCCAGCCTATCTTCCTATATTCACCTTCTACCTTTCTTAGTGACCCAACAGATACTGAGTCACAATAGCTCTGGAGACGCCAGAATCTTGCCTTTTAACAAAGCAGACCCGGCCACGGCACTCAGAGACAACTGCTTTACTCCTGATAGGAGTGAAGGGGAAGCAAGTACACGAACAGCAGGAGGACAAGCAGATGTCATCACTGTGCAGGGAAGACGTAGCCACAGAACCCAGAGTAATAAGGAGCCCTAGAGCCCATTCCTTCTGTGTCCCTCTAGCTGGCTGGCCTTTTGTTGTCTGTCAGCCTTAGGCGGTTGCACTTCTGAGGGAGCTGTGCTGCAAGGGAAGGAGCAGATTTAGGTGCAGAAAATAACTGCTTTTAAAATCTCACCCCGCTATCTAATAGCTGTGTGGTCCTGGCCAGGTTACTTTTGCCTTTGAACACTAGAGTCCCCTGTTGGTATAGTGGGCACAATAACGTCTTGTCGGAGTGTCTTGGGGATTAAAAACAGCAGGGGCTGCTAAACCTGAGTCTATAAACTGTAGCTGCAGCTATTTTTATTACCTCTGTCCATTCTGGGCCTTCTGGAATCATCCTTCACTTCTCTTTCCCCAACATGAAATCTTACCCATCCTTAAGGCTGCCTCTTGTTACCTTTCTAATGAAGGCTTGCCTGATCTTCCCAACTTCCAGGCAGTCTTAGTCCCTTTTCTGTAGCAGACTGCCTTACAATTGTTCAGTTTCACCAAATTGTGAACTATTTGAGCACCAGTGCAGCTGTTTGCCATTTTATTCCTTCTCTTTCTCTGCCCCCCACTGTGGGCCCAGCATGTGCTCAGGAGCAATTTGAATCTGTTGACAACAGGTTGGCAGAAGGGCTGGGTGGCAGGAGGGCAATTTTGTGGGGCATTTGGGTTATAGAGCTATCTTGTGGGAGCAATGGTCTTGGCTTTGTTTGGCTCTCATTTCACATTGGTGTGCCCTTGTAAACTTGATCCAACTGTCTCTGAAACTGGACGCATTTTTTTTTTTTCTTCAGATGCTTTTTTCTTTTTTTTTGAGATAGGGTCTCTCACTCCATCACCCTGGGTAGAGAGTGCCATGGCGTCAGCTCGCAACAACCTCAAACTCCTGGGCTTAGGTGATCCTCTGCCCTCAGCCTCTGGAGTAGCTGGGACTATAGGCTCCTCCCATAATACACAGCTAGTTCTTCTATTTTTAGTAGAGTCAGGGTCTACTACTCTGGGAGGCTGAGGCAGGCGGATTGCTTGAGCTCAGTGTTCAAGACCACCCTGAGCAAGAATGAGACCCTGTCTCTACTAAAATAGTAAATAGTAAAACTAGCTAGGTGTTGTGGCAGGTGCCTGTAGTCCCAGCTACTTGGGAGGCTGGGGCAAGAGAATCTCTTGAACCTTGGAGTTTGAGGTTGCAGTGAGCTATGATGATGCCATGGCACTTTATCCAGGGCAACAGAGTAAGACTCTGTCTCAAAAAAATAAATAAATAAAAAGAAAGAAAGAAAGAAAAAAGAAATGACAGAATTAGAGAACAACTGATGATGATGGCCTTGGAGCAGTCACAGTGACACTGGGAACACTTTGTAACTTGCATTAATTTCCTGTCACAAGGAAGAGAGTCAGTATGAAGAAGGGCCCCTTAGAGCCAGATCAGAGTGTGGTGTGTCTTGGGAACTGCATGGACTAAAGGGTGCTAGCTACACAGTCATTGCAGAACCCCATTATGTGTGGACGCAGTTTATCATAACTGTGCTTTTTAGTTTTGTGTCCTTATCCTTTAGTGGCATTTTAGACAGTTAGCAACAGCTCTTTGGTTTTATGGAATCTGAATTAAAGAATCCCTCCAGCTACCTTTTAGAAAGGCCTCCTGTACGGGAGGCAGTGCCACTGCCCAGTCTATGACACCTAAGACAAACCACACAGCTGCCAAGAGCAAAACCTCATTCTGTGTAGTAGGAACACCAGCTCTGGAAATGTCCAATGAGATTTCCTGCTTCTGGCACTCAGAGTAGGCAGACGGGCAGCACCCCACTTCCAGGACAGCTCATGAGGCAGCCCTTTGCCTTCCTGCGTGTCCCTTATGTCTAGCATAATTGAGGAGGAAACTCCTTGAGGATTTAAATGGCTCCTTTAAAATCACATCTCTGCTCTTGGCACTGGGAGCTATCATGTAGAGTAACCTGTTGGTGCCCAGTACCGACATTGCCTGATGGTAGCCAGCGTTAGCAATGCCAGGAGGGAGTGAAGGAATCACTTGTGATGCTCCCTTTCTCTGCCATGTGAGTCATTCTGCAGGACCATCTGGCTGGCAGGAGCTCTTAGCCAATGGCAGGATGCTGTAAACCTTGTATGCTGAACATGGCACCGAAAATCTTGAAAATTAACTGCAAAGTAAAATCAAAGCTGGCACAGAGGTGGTATTTCTTGGCTTGGCATAAGCTCTTCGGACAAACTTGCTCTACTTTGTTGATAGATGCCTGTTACCAGTTTGGTTTTTCCCAGGAGTCAGTTGGCATCTTTTACTTATAAAATCCAGGCAAAAACATTTTGAGAGCTTTTTGGAGTTTTTATTTGCTAATTAAAACGTGAGAAGGGAACACAGCCACAGGTAGAGTTCTAGTGCAAGCCACAGCTGTGATTAAAAAAAAAAAAAAAAAAAAAAAGGCCAAAAAACCAAGCCTGACAGTTTCAAAATTAAGTTATTAGCACTTCACCTGTAACTGTGATAGCTTTTAACTTTCATGATCTGTCTCTTAAGCACCCCCGCCCCCAGTATATGCAAAAGGAAGCTAAGTGTGGAAGTTGGAATATAGTTAGTCCTTGAGGAAGATAATAGTAAGAACTACCAATTTCTATGGAACTTTTTAAACTTATGTTTTTCTTGTTGTTTATGCCATGTAGTTTCCAACGACTCTGGAAAATAAGGTAGATGATATATTTTATGGATTAGAAAATGGGCTCAGGAAGGCTTGGTGACTTGCCCAAATTCCCTTGGTGAGGAGTAGCTGGATCCAGGATGGAGCCTGGTCTGCTATTTCCTGGACTTTGGGGATATGCCTGGCCTGGGGACAGGGATTGAAGGTCTAGCTCCATGAGAATCGGGAGGACATGAAAAACCACCTGATTCTGGGCTACATGCCTTCTTCTACTTATAAAATAATTAAGTAAAATCTAGTTTAATTCTGAAAGTCCTAAAGCAACCAGTTGCCTACCAAGGCAAGCCTAGTTATAGATCCCTGGTGACCGCACCCCCAGGTGGATCTGTTCCCTGCACAGATGCACTGGGTGGCTTGTTTTGATGCCTGTGTGTGCCCTGGCAGATGTTTGTGGCTGGGCAGCCCAAACAGAGCTTGAGCCACAGGCCGGTGGATGTCTCCATTGCCAGCATTTTCTCTCAGCAGTGGAAGGAAGTTTTTGCCAGAGTGGCTAGTGCCCTAACAAATTGATTCCTGCCAAACAATAGAAATAAATATTTTCAACAGACAGAAATTTTGGCTCCCAAAGTATTCAAATTAAAGGCTTATTTCTGAAACAAATACTTTAGGAGGAAAACATTTTTACCAGTGTAGATGAGATTGGAGTTACTCCTACTGGCAGTGGCGTAATTATTTTGAGCTTAAAATACAGTAGTTTCTCGATCCCTGCTTCATTTTTCACTGTTGACCTTGAGCTTTATTTCTTAGAGAAAGCAAAGTGTAGTCAGGCTGGAGCATGGGGAAGAGGGTCGGTCATGGGGAAGAGGGTCGGTCATGGTTAAGAGGTGGTGGCTTGGTTTACTGCAGAGAACCTCAGCTATGGGGTCACCGAGATCTGGATTCAGATCTTGGCCTTGTCCCCTCTTGGGCAAAGCCAGTTGATTTCTAATCGTCAGTTTCCTCCTCAGTGCAGTGCTTAATAACATTTCTCTCAGGACCGGGGCAGGGGTCACTCAAGGCCAATACTGTCTGACAGAACTTTCTGTTTTCTTGGTATGGGCTTACCTGGACCATTAAATATAAACCCCACTAACCACATGTGCCTGTTGAGACCTTGAAGTGAGGCAACTGCAGCTGAGAAACTGAGCTTGTAGCTACTGGCTACCACTTAAATAGTGTAGTTCCTATTCATCCACCTCATTGGTTTAGTTGGTCCCTGGGTTCCAGTTAACTGGTTGTTGGGTCAACCTGTTAATGATCACTCAGCTCTTTCTTTTTCATTGTTCTGGATGCAGTTGCAGAGTTCAGGCCTGTCTGTTCTCTCTGATGTTCAACCTCTGCCCTACAGCCATAGTAGTGAGGAGCTTCCATTGAGCTTGGCAGAGGAATGAACATCTTAGCCATCAACCTGCCAGATCAGCCTTCACAAACATTTCCTAAATTTTTTTTTTTTTTAAGAAATGTGGGTCTTGCTATGTTGCCCAGGCTGAACACAAACTCCTGGGCTCAAGCCATCCTCCTGTCTCAGCTTCCTAAGTAACTGGGACACACTACTCACACCACTGCACCCAGCTGACATTTCCAATTTTAACAAGTTCCCATTTCTCTCAAATACATATCATGTATAAAACAAATAATAGAAGTCAAGGGGCTCGTCCCTGGATAGCTGTTAGCAAAGGCAAGTCACATACATGTGGAACCTTGGTTTCTTTGAGACCAGATAAGCGAAGCTTCTATGGCTACCTCTCTCCCAGGCTGACCCTGAGGCCTGTAGGAGAGGCAGTGTCAGCAATGGACCAGGCCTCAGAAGTCCTTCATCCCCCGCAGTGCTTGTACTACAGGGGAAGGAGGTTGCTGTAGCCTGGGGGAAACATAGGAGTTAGAAAACAAGGGGCCCACTCAAGGGGGTCCACTTCAGCCCAGGAATTGGATAATCAGGGGAGAATGCAGTAGAGCACCCAAGCACCTGGAGATTTTTCTACACCAAGAACCACACCCCAGATGGTTCAGTGGAGGGCTCAGGCCTGGGCTCTTTGGAGAAGGCAAAGCTGGGAGACAGTGAAGAACTCCTGCCATTTGGTGCCACGTATGTGCCTGCAGGGCTGAGGCTGGCAGGCAGAACTTTGTGTTGTTTTGAGATATACCCTAAAGAGAGCAGTAAAGAATACTGCTTATAAAACAGACATTTTTGTAGCTTAAAAATGGTCAAATATCAGTATTCATATGGTTCAGCTACTTTGCACAGCAGAGTTCTTCTCTTTGGGATTGAGAGGCAGCCTTCTGCCTCCCTGCTGCAGCATGCTCCAGCCATGTGGCCTGATGCACCTCATATTTTGTTATTTGTCCCCGAGACACCGTCTTTCATGTCTCACCATTGAAACGAGAGTCTAGCAAGTATCACATGCAGTGCGATGCTTGTTGGATATATCTGGCCATGTGGAGTGGGTTTTTGATGGGGTGAAATACAAAAACCAAAATTTTGGTTCTCTATTGAAATCTCTCAATCCCGGGGAATTCATACAATGGCTTGTATTTAAACTTTTGTACTTAGCTTTTGTTAGATCTAATTCACTTTGGCCCAGAATCACAATTACACACACACACACACACACATACACACACACAGAAATTCTTTCTCACCTCTGCCCCTTTCCATCCCGCTTCTCCCACCCCACCATTCACCCCAAGTGAGCACTGTGCTTGTATCAGTTTCCCAGGGGTGCAGCGAACAAATTGAAGCAGCATTTGCTCTAGGATGAAAGGCCTCAGGTAGAAAGGGTATACCAGATTAAATTGTTTCACTTGAACTTCCAAGATTAGGAGTCTTCTCTCAGAATCAAGAAGTGCTGAGTACATATTAGGTATGTTAATACCATTTTAAGAGTTATGGGAGCATAGAAAAACAATCTGCATATGCGGTGAAGTCAGATTGAATACCAAGAGGGAAAGAGAATCTGTCTTCACCATTTTGGCATCTTAATTCTCATGGCCACTCTACCAGGTGGGTGTCAGTATGTTCCTGTTTTAGGATAAATGGGTGCTTGGGTCATAGAGCTGGGAAGGATTAGAGCTAGGACCCTCATCCTTGTCTCTGCTCCTGAGACGGGGACTCAGAATCTCTCTCCATCTTTCCCCAGTAGATAGCAAAAGGCAAATGTGGTCTGGTAAAATCTGCAGTACCTAGAAATTAACTGGTCTTCTCCTGCCCTCTGATTTTGAGGGAAAGATGCAGCACACCCAGGAGAACGAGATGGCATTAGGGGTTTATGCACTGTTGCTCACTTTGGGAGCTGTTGCTACCCTGCTAATGTCTGTGGGACCAAGGGAGCGGGGGTGTCAGCCACAATGGACACCCTCCAGATTCCTATATTTCTTCTTGATAATGCTATGGGAAGTAGCAGGATAGTTGGCATTGCATTCATTTTACAAATGAGGTGTTTGTGGAAATCCATTCGCCTAACTGGCTGTGGATGTCTGTATTCACGCTGGACCCTTGGATCACAAGTCAGTGCCCTTCCTCCCACACCACCCTGTAGCTGCCTCCTCCCCACTCCGGGATGCAATATGTTCTCTCTTCTTTCTCTGGGGCACTGGGAACAAGATTCAGTCTTGTGGTGGGAAAATCACCTCATAAATACAGCCACTGCATGCTGTGAGATCTGGCCAGGAGGTTTTGTTCTGTTCCTTCGGCCCCAATCTCCAGGATGGGAGAGGGTGCCCAACTGTGCTGTGTGAGGTTTCCAACAAGGACTACAACTCTCAACGTTTCTTATCAAGCCCCCAGATAACTAGAAAATGGATCTGCAAGCAAGTGCTTGCTTCTTCACACAACAACAAAAGTGTTGTTCTCTTTTTTGTTCCCTGAGTTGGACAACAACAGAGAGACTAACCTGGAGAGATCCGTTGTTCATCCAGCCGATTCAGCCAGCATTCATGGAGCACTTTTTGTGTGCTGAGCTCTGTGTTGGGTGCCACCAGTGGCTGGGCTTGTCCTGCCCTGGGAAGGACAATCAACAGTCCCATTGCTGGAATCAACTTTTCCTCCTTTGTACCCCCATTCTTATGGGAGAGCCATGATGAAGGTTACTGTGCAGACTGGGAGAGCTTGGCCAGCCTGGCTTCAGCAGGGCAGAGGTCCTTCTTAGCCATTAGGCCCTGATTCTTACAAAAATGGCACCACTCTGGGACCTGGAGTCCTCTGAGGCTGAGGTAGAGGATGGTGTAGGTGATCTCCAGTCCCCTGCCTATCCTCCTCAGCCCTCATAACCTCCTGGAAGCCTTCCCAATCTTTAGAGTCCTTAAGTCCCTCTCCCTTCCCTTGCCTGTTCCATCTCTTCCTCAGGGTCTCGTGCTGGTGCTGTCATCTTTACAACGCTGTTTCTGATTTTTCTTCTCTGAACTCTTTCTGCACTTTTTTTTTTAAACTTCTGTTACAGCAGTTAGTGTATTTTTCCTTTCTTTTCCAAGAAGCTTATGGCGTTGGGAGCTAGTGTTAGCCACACACTCAGGCAGAGCAGTGTGCAGACTAGGACAGCTGCCATGGGGAGGGTTTGGTAAGCGGTACACATGTTACTGTCTTCTGTGGTGCTGTAGGACATGGGGGGGAAATATGGTATTTGAGCGTTTCATGGAAGAGAGAAAGGAAAGGCCTCCAACCTTAGGGCAGAGCCTGTGCCACGGGCCAAGGGGAATGGAGGGAACCCAGCCCTCTGGGCACACTGGGGGAAGGGCAACTTGACAAGGCAGGGTCTGGGGGGGCCCAAGGTGATTTTAGTTCAGCCCTCTGGGAAGTCATAGAAGTCTCCTGATCAAGGAATGCCAAGTTCACATGAGGGCTTTGGCCCAGCATCTCCCCTTTCCTGGAGAGAGGTGTCCTGGCTCGTGATGCCCACCTAGCCCTGTGACATCTGACATCATGTCACAGATTAATGAAGCTGTAATTTAGACTTTGTATTACATGGTGTGAGTCAGCGGTTGTGAGTGGAAAAGTAAAGGGGAAGGATGAAGTGTCCGAAAAATACTTGGGAAATAGGAGGTCCTACATGGTTCTCAACTTACAAAATAAGTGAAATCATTAACAGTAACTTTGGGAATCCTTCAAGGTTCTGTAAATGGAGCTCACTGTCCACACACCCATGAAAAGGACAAAGTAAACTTCCAGTAGCGTCACACAGCAGTGCCCTTCTGGGGAGAGGAAGTCTAGGTCCTTGTCATTCCTTCCAAAACCTAGGTCTCGTTATAGGGGAAAAGTGAGATTTAAAGAGAGAAATATTTACTTTTTAGGAGTAGACATTACACACACAAAATGCAAAAGGTACCTAAGTTTAGCCCTTAAAGGACCCCCACTCCTGTGCCCTTCTGTTAAATTGCCAGCCTCTTGTGTAGCCTTCCAGAGAACCCTCTGTATATAGAAGCAGATTATATGTGTATATGTATATCTGTGTATCTGCAGTGGATCATATTTGGGGGAGATAGTTTTACATTTTAATTGAGCACAGAGATTTTCATATAGTGCCCCCCCCACCCCCAGCTCCTTTAACCTATATGTCAAGCCAGGCCTGCCTCTCCTCACTGATAGCACTTTCCCATCTACCCCCTTACTGTCAGGGTGACTGTGAGGAGGCTCGTGGTTGCTCCAAGCTTCATTGTATTGTGTGGAGTGGGGTATTGGGTGCTGGGCAAGCCCTGATGGGGAATAGGGTGACAGAGACTGAGCTTGTCTCCCCCCAGGTTCTAGGTAAGACAGGAATTTTTCATGAAAACTGTCATTTCTTGCTGGAAATATTTTCTCCCTTTTCTAACTCCTTCCTCTGCTTTTGTTCTATGACATGGTCCTTATGTCCTTTCATTCCTACCTTGTTTCCTCTGCAGGACTCTGAGCAACTAGAGGTTGGTCAAGGTCAACCTCTAATTCCTTTGTGTATTCCTGGAGCCCCCAGTATGTGAGAGTTGTTGATGGCAGAATGGATTTGGGTCTGAGGTCAAGTGTATAGGTTTGATAGTACAGAAAATTCCCCTTGATTCAGTATTTACTGTGCCAGGAAGAGGAAGTTACCTGCCCATAACCACACAGGTCGCAGTAGGGATGGAGCCTGGGTCCCAATCTAGGATTTTCTAAGTCAGTGTATGAAGGCTCTTCAGGTGTTTTGAGTAGAGGCCCGAGAGAAGTGATAGAAGAAGGCTCGTGAGTAGTCTTGGGCCCACCACCCCTTTCTAGCTAGAGTACCTACAATTCATTCAAATAATTCTGTTGTTAGAAAAGAAATGAAAAATGCTCTCAAAACTACCTTGTGCCAAAACCACACTTGCCTTTTTCTTTTTTGCACAGTGATCTATTTTTTCACTAACAAAACCATTTACAATTTTTATATAGGATGTGCTGTTTGATTATTTCAACATATAATCCCTAAAGAAACATGAAATGAATTAAGTCTTTGGGTTCTGAGAATACTGATGTTGTCCATGTGCTTGGCCCGGCTATGTTTTCCCCATTAGCTTCCTCTGCAGGCCTGGAAGAAGCCCCCCATGGGAGCCTGGGCATCTCCAGAGAGCCCATGCAGGCTGGCTAGGGCTTAAGAAATAGAGAATTTCAGTGAATGTGGTAGGGGCACTTCAGGTTTCCCTGTTTGAAACAGACAAATGACTGGCACACAGTTCTAAACTGATCCGTGACATTGATTGTTGTAAGACTTGTTATATTTTGGGGAAAAATCCCTACAGTTTTGCTTAAATATTAGGCAGCTAGTTGTGTGGCAGTTTATTTTTTTTATTTTTAAGATGTCTTTAATACTTGGCTGAAAGATACTTAAAAGTTCAGGCAGAGAGAATCTCAAAATGTTAGGAGCTTTGCCCTTTGAGGATCTGTCAGAAGTGGAGAAAAAACTTCCCAGAAGTTATAATTAGTAGGGAAAAGAGGATTCCAGCCATCCTTTGCTCTCAGAAGTATACCAGTGTCGTGGAATGAGGGATGCACATAATCCGTGGTTTCTGAGATGAGAGGAAATGCCAGTGGCGAGGCTGGTGTGGTGACAGTCCTGGCTGCCCCCGTGGTAGACGGTTGTGGGCCTTGGCCTCGGCCTCAGAAGCTCTCCTTAGTAACGTATCCCACCCTGGGACTCCTGTTGTGTAGCAGCCTTGATGAAACAGAGACACTACTTACGGAGTCTACACCAGGGCTACTGTGGCCTGATGACTAATGGTGGGAGATGGATGAAGCCCAGCAGGTGCTGGTGGTTAGGCTGGGACAGGAACCTAGACCAGGCAGGTCCAAAGCAGGATCTTTCCCTGGACCCTTCCTCTTCTGATGTTAGTCACCGTGATCACCCAGAAAAAGAAAAACACTTTTGTATTCATTTCCTTTCCAGACATTTTCTCTATAAAATTTCTGGCTCTTTCAGCCTCATTGGAAGTGTTGGGGTCCGAGCCCATGAGTTTGCTGCCAGCCTACCAACCTCCCATGACCTGGGGGGCCCTCAGGTGTTTCCAGCGAGATAATATTTCTAGATGCTTTTGAGGAGATTTTAGCCCTTCCCCAGGAGAGGTCTGGCTGGGTTGGGGGGTGTTTTCTGTGGCTGCCACTACCTTTGCTGCTGTCTCCTCTTCTTCCTCCTCATTTTTACTTCTGAGACTGGCCAGTGGGCAGTACATTGTATGAGAAGCAGCTGTGGTTTTGATAAGGGACTTGCTCAACTCACTTTTGAATCCACAAACTCAAGAGGCCATCAGTGCCAGGCCTCTGCCCCCTGCAGGTGGACACACTGACCCTGACCACAGAGCATTGCATAAAGTGTATTTCCATAACTATATGTGTATGTGTTTTTTTATATTAGCAGGATTTTAAAAGTTAATATGCATGGTATGTTGCAGTTTTTCCAACTAGGTAATACATATGGCAAAATAATCAGACCCCTGCCTCATGGGTCCCTCCTGAGAGTTAAGTGCCAGTCTTTCTAGGGCTGATTTCAGCCTGTGCTAGCATATGTGTAGATAAACATTGTTTGCACTTTGCTTTTTAGCTTGAATATATCTTGACAATCATCTCGTCCCATACAGTACACATAGGACTGTGGGTTTTTAAGCATTTCAAGAATAATCTGTGAGTGGCTACACAAACAGGCTGTTGCTGAACGTGTAGGTTGGTTCTGGGGTTTTTGCTCTTTGTGACTTTTTAATGCCTTTCAGATGCGGGGGTTCTCCATGCTTCTTACATGTGACCTGTTGGCATTTGAGTCCCCACCCCCATTTCCCTGAATGCATTACATTCCCCTGCTATTGTGTCATTGTATTTGGAACTTTGAGTATAGACAGGCTTGTTAGGTAGTAAAACAGTATTTGGCTTATGTTTAATAGCTGTCTCCTCCTCCCTCTGCATTGTCCCCACAATGCTAATGCCTTAGCATCCTTCAAAGGGAATTGGTCATGGGTTTCCCTCCCCAACCCCCAACGGCCTCTGTCAAAGATTTGTGATCCTTAAATCTAACCAGCTTGATCTGCGGTGGTGGAAATGTCACAAATCGGTGGCAGCTCAGTCTCCTCTCTGTGCCAATATGTTTCTGTGGTGGTGGGTGGCAGTATAGTATTAAATTTAGAGACCCCCATTGGTTTCCCATGCCGACCTGCATATGTCTGCGAGTGTGGGGAAGGGATTGGGGTGGACTCCGTGGAGTCCCTGACTGCCAGCAGCAAGTTGCTTCTGGCATGTAGCTTCTACAGCCCTGTGATCAAGGTGGGTTTGCCCATACAGGGCCACTGCTTCAGCTCAGCCCCCCCCCTTCCCCCCCCCCCCCCAAGTCTGGCTTCTTGACCAGTCTGCCCAAGGAAGAGCATATGGGGACAGAGGGGCCTGCAAACTCTGTGACCTTCTGGCATTCCCCACAATGTGCCCCATACTCCCCCTACTAGATGGGAAGGCAGGGATCGGGGCTGATAATACCCACACAGTCACCTTGGCATGTTCAGTGTCCAGTGCCTGGTCAGCTGCAAGAAGCCAGCAGACACCCAATGGTGACCCCCTGCCCAAGGCCTTCATTCAATGGAGGAAACAGAGACCCTGTTGAAAACAGTCCATGGTCTTTGTTTTTCTCTAAGTTTTCTGTGTCTGTGTGTGATTGGAATGAAACATCGACTTTTTTCTTTTTTGTCATATTTCAATATTGGCTTTTTCTCCCCCTTCTTGAAGTCTCCTTTTTTAACTTCTTCTGCTGCTCCTTAAATATAGATGTCGAAGTCCTCCTCCTTCCCAGATTGTTTATATTTCTGCGGAGCCTTCTGCTTGTCTGGGACTGCTCTTCTCTCTTCCCCACTCTACCACATTGGTCTCTGTTGCTCTTTTTTCCCTGCCTTCACTTAACTGGGATGCGTTTCAAATGTGGTCTATCAAAATGTTCAGTGTTTCCCTCTTTTCTGCAATAGCTTTGACATCTGTTCCTGAATTCTAGCCCACGTTATTCTTTAGGACTTGTTTGCCCAAGATTTGCTTTAATGCCAGAAATACTAAGGGGAGAGTGTAGCGTGATGGTTCCCCCCCACCCCCCCCATTGCTGGTTTGCTGATTTGTTAGCGCCCCCCCCCCCCCAACCTCCTTTTTAAACTGTCTCCGATTTCTGAGTTGACAGCACGCTGGATGTTGGTTCCAGGACTCTGTCATCCTATCTGGCAGTGGCCCACCCCATAGTGGTACCAATGAAGCGTTTATCAGCAGGGCTTACAGAGTCACTGTGTTATTTCCACTGAGAAGGAAAGCACTTCCTTCTACTTCATAAGGTGGGTGAAGAGGTATGGAGAGAGACTCTAACATGCTTCCTGGAGGTCTGCAGGTGATGGTCAGCTTTGGTTATCTCGCCTTGAACCCTTTCATTAAGTTTATGCTCTGCTCAATCGCAGGGTGATGGTCCCTACCATTGAGAAACCATTTGGAGCAGCAGCCACCTTGAATCTAAGCAGAATGTGCTGCCGTGTGTCTTTAGTCACTGAAGCAACTCAACAAGAAAACAGGCCTTTTGGTGGCTACGGCAACGTGTCCTTGTCCTCCTGCTGTCAGCCTGGAGCACCATTCTGGGCCCATCTGCTGCAGGCTTGTTTGAAACAGATTCTCTTGGCAGCCCCTCCCAGAATTTTTCTGAGGCCAGGCTATGGGTTCTTGGATGTGCTGAGTGTCAGTTGGTTGTGTGGAGCAGAGGCCAAAGCCCACAGGCCCCAGCAGGTCCTCTTGCACAACACCCACTCCTGGTGGTCCTCAGAGTTCCTGTGCAAGTAGCATGATCTGAGAAAAACTGCTGCTTCTAGCTGCTCCAAAAAGTTTATAAGATGTTGGAAATAATTTATTCTTGGAATTTACCTTTTAAAAGTCCCTCTTGAAAACTAATAAATTGGTTAGTGATCCTAAACATGATGTTTGGCCTACAGTAAGCTCACGATTAATATTTGGTGAATGAAAACAAATCAAGAGTGGAAACTTGGCTCACATCTGTAATCCTACAACTCTGGGAGGCCCAGATAAGAGGATCACTTGAGGCCAGGAGTTTGTGACCATTCTGGGCATGAGCAAGACCCTTGTCTCTACAAAAAAAAAAGTTCGAAAATTAGCTGGGCATGGTGGCATGTGCTCAAGGACCCAGCTACTTGGGACACTGAGGCAGGAGAATCACTTGAGCCAGGGGTTTGAGATTGTAGTGAGCTATGATGATACTACTGCACTCTAATCAGGGCTACAGAGAGAGATTCTCTTTTAACAAATAAAAACACCAAAACTCAAATCAAATATTACTACACAAGATCTCAGGCTCATACTTTGAAGGACAGCTATGCAGAATGCCCCGACGAATGGGCAGAGCTCAGCCACAGGACTAGAGCCCAGGAGGATGGCAGGAAGCGATATGTGTAAAGGACAGATAGGAACAGGTCCAGGGAGGGGTGGGCATTGGCTTGACTGGTTTTAGCAGGAAAGATGTTTCTGTTAGAGGAGCATAGTCATCTGTGAAGTGCATGTAGACGCATGACACAGCAAGCTGAGCCAGTTTGGTTTTATCATGGTGCACAAGGGGTGGAAGGATTATGTTCATTCATTCCCCTGTCCCTCCTTTGCTGATGAGTTAAAAATTTCTGGAGCCACTGGGGGTCTCGCCCCAGTGTTCCAGTCAAATGCAAATATGATCTCCTCTGGTAAAAGGCACTTTACCTTACAATCTTGCTTTTCCTTTTTTGTTTCTCTCAACAGAGAGAACTCGATGCCACCGCAACGGTATTGGCGAACCGGCAAGATGAAAGTGAGCAGTCCAGAAAGCGGCTTATCGAGCAGAGCCGCGAGTTCAAGAAGAACACTCCAGAGGTGAGGTGGGGTAACCCTTGCGATTTCTTTGAAGGGGTCTTATTAATCTAGTACGTATTCAGATGATGTGTTTTGAGCATGTCATTTTCATTAAATGTGCAGCAAACAGCCTGTTTCTTTCAATGCCCAAGCCCCATCCTAGCAGATTGCATGCCACCACGTGGGTAGTGGTGATGCGGCAGTTGATGTTAAAACCCAAGCTAATTCTAAATGCAAATACTGATCTAGCTCAGTATGAGTTAGGTATGTGGATGTCTCAGACCCTCAAGCCAAGCCCAGCTCTTAGCCCCATGTAAGGTAGAACACCACCAAAATCCATGAAGGCCACTGTGGGGCAGAAGGACCTCAGGATCTGACTTTTTGAGGCTGGGGCAGGCAGAGGTGTCTGGAGGCTGCATACATCTGAGAGTAGGCATATACTGATACTTCTTGTAAAATAGACATTTACTTTGCAGGGGCCTTTTAAATGCCTGTGTTTCTCGAAATACACTGTAAAGGGCAGTGGGAATGTGCTTGTTACATATTCTTTTTTTTTTCTTCCAAGTGTACATTAGGAGGTCAGTGTTGAAAGTCACTAGGGCCATATTTCTTAGTCTGTTTCTAAATCTCTTTTTCCCTTTTGTCATTCTCAAGGGCTTAGTAAGAAATAAAAAAGGAGAGTGTCATAGACAGGTGAGCAGATCTGATTGCTTTAATGGGGGATAGGCCAGCCTTCTGCTGGTTTGGTGTGCAAAGATTTTCTTGCCATGGGTCTGGACCCCAGCCTCCTGCACTTTCTGCTTGGATGGGAGGGCCGACAGCTAGCTGTCTGAAGCCCAACCCAGGCTCCCAGGCCTTGGGAATCTTCCCACAGCTCTCAGGTCTTCCATGAGAGAAAGCCCACTTTCTGGGAGGGATGCCTTTATCTTGTATAATATAATATTCTTAAAAATTAGGTGCGAATTGAATTTTTTTTAATGGACCATTTAAACTGTTTCAAAGGAGCTTTGCCATTCAAGGGAGTGCTTTCGCAAATCATTTTGGAAAACAAATTATTCACCTTTATTTTCAGAATAAATATTTTGGAAGAAAGAGTAGGAAGGCTTTAGCAACAGACCCACCTAAGGGACATAGGCCTTAGACTGACGCTCACCTTCCTGTCCCAGCCTGCCCTTCAGTGCAGGTCTTCACGTCTGATCAGAGCAGAGATGTAGGTTGAAATCGTTCTGGCTTGGAGGCTACTGCAGTGTCAGAGGGTAGGGGGCACTGTTCTCTCTGTTCAGCCTTGTCCTGAGTAAAACCAGGAGCCAGTGACCGACTTCTCCTGTTCCTCTCATCTCTCAGCTGCTCCAGAGCAGACCTTTCTGGAGAGCCTATTTGTGGGGTTCCCCAAACTCTCTTCCTTTACTTCCGGGGCCAACCCCTTCCCTTTCATCTCTAGCCACTCTGGGTGCCATTCCTGTAGCAAGCTGTGTGTGCTATCCTGTGCTCTCACTGCCCTTCCCTTGATGATCAGATGTCTGGGGATTTTCATGGAAAATCCTAAAGAAGGGCAAGGCCATCCTTCTGAAGTGACTGTCTGTCTTATACTTATAAGGGGAGGACAGAGCAGAGAGCTGGGTCCCAGGTGTTCCTCAGAAGCCCCAGACTCCTCAGCGGCAAGTGGTGCCGTGGAGGAGGAAGGAGGAACATCCTCTCCTCCTATTGCCTTAACTCTAGTGGCTGGTAGATATTGATTGTGCTGCACCAAACTCTGTCCCTCCATCGAAGCCCAGTAGGCCTGTTCTGCACGAGCTGGTGAGCAACTCATACGGCTCATGTTGAATCCCACATCAGTTACTTGAAAAAACCTGGCCTCAAAATTTACATCTTTATCTCCTTCTAATCCCACTAAATGGAAGAGGCTCAGGTAGGAGGCAGCCTGGTAGATAAATGCCACTTGGGGGCGTTTCTTTTCAGGGTACCTGAAAAGACATTGTCTCTCATGGAGAAGGAGGCTGGGACTCCACCTGGAAGGGGATGGAGGAAATGGTAGGTGGCTATTATGCTTGTTTCCTGCTTGGCTTCTGCCAGTTGGTCATAGCTGGTGTCTACTTCCTCTTCTTTTGCTCCATTGATGGGGGTCTTCCCATAGCATGAGTTTCCTGTAAGTGGGGCTGGGCCATTGCAGTTTCCTATCTGAGGATTATCCTGGAAATCTGTATGGAGCTTCATGGAAAGCCAGAAGCAAGACCTGGTTCACTTGTTTTACTAGCCAGAATCTTCTGCCAGGAATTTTGAAGCCACTTAAGGCCAGAGCAGTGGTAAGAATGGGTGGCTGCAAGGCACAGTCCTCTGGGATACATAAGAGTGTGTTTGTGGGGGAAGTGGGGGGCTCTGAAAGCACATGTACGTGTGTGTGTGTGTATGTGTGTGTGTGTGTAGCTCTGAGAGCGCATGTTTGTGGGAGGGGCTGTGACAGCACATGCAGGGCCTCGGTGAGGTCCTGGCCTGGGCCCAGAGGGGCTATTGAATCATCCTTTTTTTCAGGTTTCAGTCTTGAGGAGCGTCAACATTGCCCTGACATTGGGCTGTCTCTGGCTGTACCACTGGGCAGTTTATTTTCTATAACCAAGAAGCAGATTAATACTCACTATGGAAGTGACACTTCCAGAAATCGGACATGTAAAAATAGAAGTTACGTAGAACTTGATTTCAGGGGTAAAAAATTTGGCCTGTCAGCAGAGTAGGCCTCTTGTTCCTTACGTATGCAGCCCAAGATCCTTGAGGCCTCACATGTGGTAGAGCCAGGGCTGGTGGTGTTCATGCTGGTGTAACACCAAGTGTGTTGATTCTTGATAAAAACACCCAAGTGCTTTTTTGTTCTGAGAAGGGAGAAAATTTCTTCCTGTTGTCTGTTGATTGTCTAACATGTCTAGTATGTAGGTTAGTCACCTGAGAGAATTCAGAGATGAGTGAGGTTTAGTCTCTTGTCAGGGAATTCATGTTTTCCAAGCCTGGCCCTTCTAATAGTACTGGGAAAAAAGGGTGGGTTCTTATGGGGAGGTGTCTGGGGGGCCCAGGAAGGGGTACTGTATGGCGGCCAGGGGTCTCACAGGCAGGAATAGCCATAGAACATCAGGATGTGAGCCCTGAGTTACGTGGGGACTTGAATGCTTGTGTGTGTTGCAGTCGTCATTGTTGTTTTAGCTGGCCCTGGCTGGGTTCGAACCTACCAGCCTTAGTGTGTGTGGCCGGCGCCCTACACCCTGAGCTACGGCACTGAGGCTTTTTGTTTAGAATGAATTTTTTTTAAGTTTTGTTGTTATATCACTAGATTTAATACATTTGTAGTCACTTGATGATATTATTATTTTAGAGATAGGACTTGCTTGGTTGCCCAGGCTGGAGTGCAGTGGCCCAGTCATAGCTTACTACAGTCTCAAACTCCCGCGCTTTAGTGGTCTTCCTGCCCCAGCCTCCCGAGTAGCTGGAACTATAAGTGTGCACCACCACACCTGGCTAATTTTTAAATTTTTTGTAGAGATGGTTGGGGATGGGGGTGTCTCACTGTGTTGCTCATGCTGACCTCAAATTCCTGGTTTCAAACAATTTTCCTGCCTTGGTCTCCCAAAGTGCTGGGATTATAGGTGTGAGTCATTGAGCCCAGCTGCTTATATCTTTTTGGTCCAAAAATTGTAGTTAATTTGAGGGAGACTGTAATTATCCAGTGAATAAATGGAATAGCAGGGCCCAGCTCACAGGGTTCTTGTGTGCGCATGCATGTGTGTGCGTGTGGGAAGGGCTCCACACAGGCCTGGTACCCAGAATCTAATCCAGTTGGTGGTGTTCGTGTTAATTTGAAACACTCACTGTGTGATGCATTAGAGGCAGTTGATTTCTGTTCCTCAAAGCGAGCTTGGGGAACTTTATACAAGAACAGCTATAGGTAATTTTGGCTTAAAGTACTTCGAAAGTTGGTTTGTAGTTAACAGTTAATCACTTGACAAATATTTATTGAACACCTTCCATGTGCTAGACGGTTAAACTCTGGAAATAAATTTCTATCGGTGTTCTTGACAAGTTTCTTATCTTTCTTACCAAGCAAACAGAACAGTCATATAGCATGTGGAGAGCTGGGGTAATATGCCTGGAATCTTCTTGCTGTAGACATTCCCTACAGAAAACCCTCTTGCATCAGTGGTGATAAAAGTTCTCTGGACAAACCACATGTAGCTCAGTAACCCTTATTATAGATAAGCAGTTCTGCTTTTTGAGCATTGGTTCTTAACTTTTAAAATATCAATGAATGTTAAGGACTGAGAAACGTATGCATTTGGCGCAGTTTCTGGTGGACCCTTCAGCATTTGCCATGTGTTCCTGGAGCATGTTTCCCTGGACCTGTAGTTCAGTTTCAGTTTGCCAGGAGCACTGTGTGGGTCTCCTCCCACCACCTCTTCTTCCTCATGCCCCAGGGAAGGAGGGGATCAAAAAGGGAGGTGGCTGGGGCTCAGCAGGGACCAGCTGTGCTGGGGAGTGGGAGGTAGGTAAAAGGTGAGGAGTGTCAGGAGGGGCAGTGGCAGCAGCTTTCTGCTAAAAGCCGGGTTCCCACAAGCCCAGGAATGTCTATTAGCCTTCTCATTCATCCTTTGCTTTTCTGTTGCTTTGATCAGAGGTTGAACTCTCGATTTCCTGCGTGTGATTCCAGAGGTCTTTCCTGGTTCCAGGTGCCTGGGGATGGGCAAGGTTGCTAGCACCTGGAGATTGAGTTATTTCTCACCAGGCACTGTGAGAAGGATCACTTGAGGGCTTTGTTATTCTGCCTGGGAATTGCTTGTCCATTTGGTAAGTTCTAAGTTTTTTTTTTTTTTTTTAAGAGACAGTATCACTTTGTCGCCCTTGGTAGAGTGCAATGGCATCACAGCTCACAGCAACCTCCAGCTCTTGGGCTTAGGCGATTCTCCTGCTCAGCCTCCCTCTGAGGCAGATGTTTGAGGATTCCATAGCTACTTCTCAGCCACACCAGGATAGGAACCTGTCTTGGGCAGTGGAGACCTTTAAAGTGAGGTCTGACTTACAGTCCCAGCTCCTAGACCAGGGGATTCAGTGGATGGGGGTGGGAGGGATGGCTAGGTGGGTTGGGACTGAGTAAGTGTGGTGGTATCCTCCCTTCAGAAACCCGTGATAGTGGCCTTGTTCCAGGACTGCCATTTGAATATACTCAACCATCAGGAGAATGGTCTCAGTGTTCGACTTGCTTTTAAGAAGAGTACAGGGGTGGTTTATGTTTTGTTCTGTTTCTTTTTTTTGGGGGGGGGGGAGGAACCACCCTTTATGGGGGTGAGAGAGGAGAAGAACTGCATTCCTGAGATGCAGGGATTTTATCATGAAACCAGCCTTGGGGCTCACCCTTGTCACTTCAGGGGGCCTGTGGTCCTACCTCAGAATGTTGCTTAGGGCCTCTGTAAGATTTTGTTAGGTTAATTTACATCTGCTCTAAATGGACCAGGCGCTCAGAGAGGCAAGCTGAGCTGCACCTAGCTACAGAGCTCTCGTGGGTCACCTTTTCCCCTGATATATTTTTGACTTAACATTTCTTGACCTCTGGAGTATTAATCCTGATGATGCCTGGTCCATGGTGCTCACAGTCTGTCTGTACTTTCTTCACCTGTCCTGCCCAAGTGCCTTGTGGCGCTTCTCCCCTGACTCCTACCCTGATTGTTAGGGGCCCAGTTCCCTGGTCAGGAGTGGGGTCAGACTGCCTCTTCCTCACTTACTGTCTGCCCCAGCCACAATGCCTGACTCAGCACGCCCAGTGTGTGACAAGGGACACCCTCTTTGCTGTGCATGTAACTGCCCGTTCATTGACTTTCATTTTCTGAGTCTCCAGCATCTTAATTTGCCCTTTCTATCTTAGGCCTAAGCGTTTAGGTCTGATCTTTACATTCCTGGGTAATAGAAGTGGAAAATCAGGCTTGGGAGTTGTCTTGAAATATGACTTGGATAGAAATCTTGTGCCACAGCCACTGTTGAAATGGACTACATTTATCAACTCCCTCAGGCTCTGGCAGGTGGGATGAGGTGGGGTGGCGGTGTCTCTTCTTGCCCTTGGTCAGGATGCGCCATTTCTCAGGTGAGCCAGGAAACAATATGCCCAGTACTGTCTCCTCGACACCTCAGCTGCTCCCTTTTTGCCAAGGTGAGGAAAACAAAAGAAACTGAACTAAATTCACTTTTCACTGCCTGTGAGAAAAGGAGTCAGGATGGCGGTGATGGAGGATAGTAATATATAGTTGTGGCCTGGGCCCAGATGCATCTATTCACTGCCTCGACAGCCTTTATATAGACACTGCAGGAGTGACTCAGCCTGGAAAGAGAGAGTCATTTAAAAATAAAGTTGTGACTCCAGTGGACATGTGTGTGCAGGCTGCCCCCAGATGGTATTGCCGGGGCCCTCCGAGTATCTGCTGGGCATCCTAAGGTAACTAAAATAGGGGTAATCATTATAACTCTATTGCAGAAGTGGTATGAAAACTCAATGAAGTAGATGCTTTTAAAACCCTAAACAGTGTCCAAACTTTGTCAGCTACTCCTTGACAGGTTTTCAGTAGCCACTGGACTCCTATCTCCTCTCTTGTTTTCAGCAGATTTTGTTTCAGTCCTCATTCAGACTCTAAAACTACTGCATCAGAAGAGTAAGAAGCCCAGGATCCTTTTCCTTGTATCACTTTGGGCACATTGCAGTGGCTTAGTCGAAGGCCCACAGCACTGATTTGACAAACCATGGCTTTTAGAAGAGCAGGGTGCACCAGACTGGTCCTGACAGGAAGGACAACGACGGAGAAGGTCTTTGAACTGGGAAGAAAGACTTGGGGTACAGGGTGGTCACACGCTGGGGATACAAATACGTCCCACCACACAGCAAGTAGTGGATCAGATCTCTGGGGTTTAGTGATGTTGCTGCAATGGCTCTGAATCCGTAGCTCAAGCGCAAGTACTTTCTCCTCCTTCTAAAGCCTAAGGGCCTGCAGGGCAGGTGCTGTATCTGCATCCTGTTTGTATTTAGCCCTGTACCTTGAATACCTTGCAATTAATGACTGTAGTTGGAAGGTTCTGTGGCATTTATAGCATTCATGTAGAAATCTTTTCTTTACATAACAAAATAATTTTTTTAATGTTAATTATGTCACTCTATAAAATTTATTTCTCAGAAAGGCAGAGGTATCCAATTTTATTTGATGATTCAATTTCATTTAATTTTTTGGTACAAACTTAAAAAAGAATTCAAGAATTATCTTTCTTTGGCAGTTTCTCAAAAAGTTACAACTGGAGTTACCATATGGCTCAGCACTTCAACTCCTAGGTACATACCCCCAAAGAGCTGAAATCACAAACTCACAAAAACTTGTACACAAATGTTCATAGTGGCATGATTCAAAATAGGCAAGAAGTAGAAGGAATCCTGATGTCCACCAACAGATGAATTGATTAAAAACATGTAGTATAGTCATACCATGGAATATTCCACCCAAAAAAAGGAATAAAGTACTTGGTTTGGTACATGCTACAACATGGATGGACCTTGGAAACATTATGCTGAGTGGAAGACGCAAAATATCACAATTCCCTTTATATCATTGTTTGTCAGCCTTTTTTTTTTTTTTTTTTTTTTTTTTTTTTAAATGTCTCAACACACTTGAACCTATAGTTAAACTTCTGTGGTACAATTAAATTATGTTGATTAAAAAAAAAGGGTAAAAAAATAAAAAAGAATATACTTAACTGTGCTCTGAACTTCTTTTGAAAATAAATTAATGGGCTCGGCGCCTGTGGCTCAAGCGGCTAAGGCACCAGCCACATACTCCTGAGCTGGCGGGTTCGAATCCAGCCCAAGCCTGCCAAACAACTATGATGGCTGCAACCAAAAAATAGCCAGGCATTGTGGTGGGTGCCTATAGTCCCAGCTACTTGGGAAGCAGAGACAGGAGAATCACTTGAGCCCAGGAGTTGGAGGTTGCTGTGAGCTGTGATGTCACAGTACTCTACCCAGGGCGACAGCTTGAGGCTCTGTCTCAAAAAAAAAAAAAGAAAGAAAAGAAAAGAAATTAATGATCTTTAAAATTTTTTGCAACCCACAAATGTACTATGACACACTGGTTGAAAATCACTGCTTTATGTGAAATGATTGGAATAGGCAAGTCCATAGAGATAGAAAGTTAATTGGTGGTTGCCAACAGCTAGGGAAAGGAGAATGGGGAGTGACTGAAGATTGGTACAGGGTTTCTTTTTGTGATATAAAATAAGTCAGGGGTGGTGGCTCACAACTATAATCCCTGCACTCTGGGAGACAGAGGTGGATCACTTGAGGTCAGGAGTTTAAGACCAACCTGGGCAACATAGCAAGACCCTGTCTCTACAAAAAGTAGAAAAATTAGCCAGGCCAGGTGACATATCCCTTTAGTCCCAGCTGCTAAGAAGGCTGAGGCAGGAGAATTGCTTGAGCACCCTGGAGTTTGAGGTTGCAGCAAGCTATGATGACATTGCTACACTCTCCAGTTTGGGTGACAGTGAAATAACTGTCTCAAAAAAAAAAAAAAAAAGTTCTGGAATTAGTGGTGATAGTTGCACAACTTTGTAAATATTTTAAATACCACTGAGCTGTACACTTTAAAAGGGTGAGTTCTATGGCATGCAAATTATATTTCAATAAAGCTGTTATTATTATTTAAATTCCTTTCTTCATGGGGGTGTGGGAAATCCCCAAACAGGTTTTTTATTTAGCTGTTCTCTCTTACTCCTCTGAATAAACTCCCTGCATGAAAGTATCTTGTGAATTTTCATTTTTACAATAACAAGTTAGTTTAAAAAAGGTTACTCCAGTGTTTGGCAAAATCATAAATTCCAAATAATCAACTTAGGTGTTTAATCATTCTAGAATTACCCACTGTTAAGTTATAATAAGACTTTAACTAGACAAAGTTTAAAAATTAAAAGTGAACTTTTAACTGTTACCAATTAATAACTCTTCAAACCAGTTTATTAACCCAAGAAGTTATTTTTCCATTTCTTTTGGGCTCCTAGGGAAGAAAAGCTGCCTAAAGTGTGATGGAGCCCACAGAGTAATGAACATATGTCAACCTTAATTCGACCCCAGGTCAAGAATAGCTGGTGGCCACATTATTTTCCTACATTCCAGAAGAATCCTACAAGCATGCTCCAGATTGCACCAGGGAAGTCCATGGAGCAGAGGAATTAGCTTGGCCTGTGGCACACTGAGTGATAAGTCAAGACCTGGCTTCATTGCTCAGGAGCATTGTGGCCTCACCAGTCCTGAGACAGAAATTTTATCTCAGTTCCTTCATCTGTATAAATAATATTCTGCCTGCTTCAAGGGTCCTGGAAGGTGAATGTCCAGTCTCAGTCCAGGAGTGGATTGGGTAGTTAGTGGTGACAGGTCACCTTGAACAAGGTTACTAACAGTTCTGAAACTTGGACCCTTACCTGTAAGCAGAAAGAACTGCTAATGTTCCATTGCCAGGAGGGTAAAATTAATTAAAATGCTCAGAGCATATACTAAGTACTTTTCTTCCTTCCTTTTTTTCCCCCTTTCCTTTATTCTACAGTAGTGCCAAGTCAGGACAGTCTGAGATAAAAAGCAGGAACAGAGAGATTAGGTAAAACTTGTCACAGAGTCTCCACCCTAGCAGGGGCAGGTAAACAATTGACAGCAGAGAGTTTTAGGGGGTGATGAGAAACGGATAGAGGCCAGGTAGGCTGTGCATAACTATGGATGCAGAGAGGCACTTCAGAGAGTCAGAGAAGACATTCTGTCTCTCTCACATGGAGCCTTTTAGTAGTGATTTTGAAACATTGATGAATTTGTTGAGCAGGTTGTTGAGCAATGAAGTTACTTTTAGACATGGGGTTCAGTGTCTCTGCCTTCTAAGACCAGGAATGCTATTTAATTGGGATGTTGGCAGTTCAGTCAGTCAATACCAGAGTTTGAGGGAGACCTGATTTTGTTTCTTGCCCAGAGAAATGAATTCTCATACAGTCAGTGAGGAGTTAACCTCTCAGTTTCTCTGTGCCATGTCACTGGAAGCTGTGTGTGGAGCTTGGCCCAAGGGCAGCTGCATGGCATCTGAAGACCACACTAGCCACGCTGTCTTCCTGGGAGCATCTCAGGACAGACGGACAGTCTAGCCTTGCAGTGAGCCTTGTCTTGCTCACTGAAATAACATCAGTAGGCCGGCATTCCTTTTCCTTCCTTAGCTTCGAGTCGCTTCCTTTTGGTGCCTAGCAGTTTTTTAAGGGGCTATTTTAAGGATAGCAGACAAATTATCTGAGAGTTTTAATAACCGTCAAGAGGAAAAGTCTCTCATTGGATTCATGTGTGTGTGGAAATTTAGTTGCAACCATGCTGAGTCATAGCACGTCTCTGAGCCTCCATTTTCTCATCCAAGAAATGGGAGCAAAGACAACTACCTCGCAGTTGTCACTGGCAGAGAAACTATGGTAAAATATCCATCTCAAGTAGACTTGGCAAATAGTAGATGTTCAGTAAATGGCATGTTGTATGTACATCATCAAAATCTATTCTTTTACAAAAGCAGAAATTATGTTTACAAGTGAATTTTAAAGCTACAAATGAAAGTTAAAATGTTAAAAAACACTTAAAGTGTTGGGTGGACTCTAGTTTCTGCTGCAGACTTGAATAGATTTGGTAAAAAGTAATCTTTTTCCATATGTGTCTAGATAGTTACTTTATCCCCCTTGTTTTAGTTTTACCGTCCATAGAGTTAGTGAAGATACGTGCGTTTTCACTGCTGGAGTCTTTTCTCAGAAGCTGTTCTTTGAGAGTGGCTTTGACTTGTCTTTTTGGTCAATAACCTGAGCTGAATGCACTTTGAATGGAGAACATCTTTCTGTACAGGATGCAATAAAAGCTTAGGCATAGAAAAGAGCTTTCTGCCTCTTCTCAGTAAATATCCTTGTTGAGCACAATTTTTAAAGTATAATGGTAAAATGTGAAAGCCAGAGATTTGGTTAAAATCCTGGTGAACTGTTATTATTTATTGAGTCCTCAGTAGGAGCTGAGCATTATGCTAAGTGCATTACTGGCTTTTCTGTGTTCTTCAAAGTCACCTGAGGAGGTGGGTATTATCACCACTATAAGCCTCCTGCCTACTAGGATTTACCCGAGCAGACAGGCCCCAAGAATGAGAACATAACCACAGAGCAAACTGTCTTCGTTCAGTTCTAGAAGTCAAGTTTCTAGTTACTGAACTGTATGTGGTTCCTCTTCCATTTAAAAAAAAAAGTGCTTCAAGCATTGCTTCTAAGTGGTACACTCATTTAAAAGGGGATGGGGGTGGTGGTGCATTTTGTGGAGGAGGAACAGTCATTTATAGGCTAAAATTTGACATTTGCCTTTGAATGCTTTTTAATTTAAGGAATGTATTGTAAGCCAAAGCAGGAATTTATTATCAACCATTTTTTATATTGTGTCAGTAAATGGGATGCTAACTCTGGGTTGCTGTCTTTGGGTTTTCTTTCTTTGGCCAGGGGTAGGAGCGGGTGGACTAATCCCTGGCCATTGGTTACTGACTCCTGGTTTTAACTTGCAAGTGTGAGTTGCATAAAAAGCCCATTATGAAAGTATAATAATTTTGTTTGTGGCCAATATTTTAGCAGGAAGACACTGTGGTCCAGTTGATGTAGCTGAAGGAGCATTTACTTAGGAATCAGGACACTTAGATGCCTGTTCTGACTCTGCTCCCAGTTAGCTATGAGATCTGAGCAGGCCACGTCACCTCTGTCATTTGACTTGAGGAAGGAGAGAGATATAAGCAAAGTTCTGTGTGGTGAAGAATCTCACAGGTCTCTGGAGTGAGGGCCTCCTGCTGCTTCAAGTTCCCTGTTTCTGTTCCTTCCCATGGGTCCAGGACTCGACGTAGTGCGCCTTAATACGTATCACCTACGTAAGAATGAGGTTTTCCCATTCAGAATTCATCTCTGTGTGCTGCAGGCATTCACAGCAACCCCACTGTGTGTGGAATGGGGTGCCTCAGGCAGACTTTGTTTGAAGAGCTCTAGTAACTTCAGGGATGTAGTAATAATAGTGTACAAATTAATAACAGCTGGTCTTTCTTGAGCACTTACTATGTGTCAAGCACTATTCTAAACATTCTAAACGTATTGACTGATTTTTAGTTCTCACATGATGCTTGCGATTAGGTGTATCATTTATCTGTTTTGAAGAGAGGGAAACTGAGGCCCAGAGAGAAGGAGTACCTTGCCTGGCAAAGCTGGCTGGAAGTTCTGATCCAGGCAGACTGACAGGTCTATGCCAGAATAGGTTCCTCAGGAGCATCCCCTGAGCCCTCGCAGCTCTGTTCCCCTGTCTGACTCACCAGTGGGCAAATTTTACCATGTGTTCAGAGGAGAAAGAGACTGAGCTGCTGTTCAGCTGCTGCTCAACTGGGTCATTTGCATCTGGAGGCAGTTTTAAGCTTCAGGACTCCACCCCACCCCACTTGGTGGTTTCCTGCTTCACATTTGGACCCATTCCAATGGACCCAGTTAGACCCATTCACTGACTCTGTACTTGGGATCCATTCAAAGAGGGCCTGCTATAAGGCAATCTGTGATAAAATATCCTAGATTTGAGCTCCATGATAGCTCAGCTCTCCTCGTGCTGGGGAATGATAGGTGGGTGCTGGGGGCAGGGCATGCTCAGTTCTTGACACCTGCCGTAGCAGCCACCACATTGTGGCATGAGAACATCACATTTGTAAGGTGCTGGTTACATTTCTACTCTAAAAAAATTTTTACCATTGTATGCATTTCTGCCAAGAATTTCTTGTCTGAGGTGTGGCCACACAGATGGACCCAGAAAATACAGCTGCCTCTGCCTCCCCTTCAGCCACACTCAGAAGTGTGATCATTGGTCACAAGGTGTGCCCTCATCAGCTAGGGGTGGCCAGGTAGTTGCTCTCCAGGGTAGCTGAATGCTGTTACCCCTCTGGGAAACTTTCAGCACCTGTTGTGACCACATCTTTGCTGATACTCAGTGTTAAATGATTTTTGCTCTTCTAATGAATGTGGAATAGTATCTTGTTTACTTTGTATTTCTTTATTTCTAATATGGGTAAACATCTGTACAATGACTAGCCTATATACCAGGTCTTCTTTTTGTTTTTCTAGATGATGTCATTCTCTCATTTGCTTATTGGGCTATTTGTTGTTTTCTTGCCAGTTAGTAAGAATTTTTAATATTCTGAATCTAAATTCTTTGTTGAGTGTGCACATTGCTAATATCTTTTCCAAGGCCACGGCTTATCTTTTTCCTATGTTTATGGTGCCATCCATGACATAGAAGATGTTCATTTTCATGCAATTGAGTTTTCCTCCTATTTTTTCCATGTAAGGTTTATGCTCTTTTGTGTCTTATTGAGAAATTTTTCCTAAGCTTTTGTTGTAAAGGCAACCACCTATGTTTCCTTGAAGCAGGTTTTGGTTTTTCTTTTTACATCCAGCCTGCAATGCTTTCCTGTGGATAGGGACTGGGCTCTCATTTTATCCTTTTCCCTCGGGAGCTCCTCCTCCATCCCAGAACATCTTTCCCTAGCAAGCTGCCCTCAGCAGCTATGCCAATTACACCCTTTGCTTCTCAGGCTCCTTAGTGTGTCCCTGTCATCTATCCTGGCCCCACAGTGTTTTCACAGTGTTTTATTATTACCGTGTCATTAGTAAACCCTGGTGTCTGGTAGGGAAAGCCCTGTCCTTCCTTATGGTTCTTAGAATCATTTATTCAGCTCCATTAAAACAAATTCTTATTTTTTACATAGAAATGTTAAATGGACTTTTGTTGGAATTCAATTGAATATGTAGATTTAGAGGGGCTTTATGAGGTGTGTTAGAGTTTTGGTAGGATTATTTTATATCTCATTCTTAGGTAAATTTAATTCCCTATGTGACTCAAGGGATCCATGCAAAACTACATGGACTTAACTTACTCCGGTTCATTGTGTGGACACTAAATAGTAAAAATTGAAGGATAGATCATTGTAATCTGGAGCCAGGCATAAAAATAAACCCCACTCTGTTATCATAGGTGGCTGTGATTAAGATCCAGAGAAAGGTCGGCTTGGGGCCTCCTAACATTGACAGTTTCCTTCAGAAGATTAAGTGCGTCTTCATTTTTGGCCCAGGTCATCAGTAGCTTAAAGCCATTACTGTCTATTGGCTGTTTGGTTTGTCTGAAATATGGAGCTGGTCTCAGCCTATTTCCCTGGGGTCAGATGTGTTCACATAATCAAAGTGCCAGGAACCCATATCGTATGCGGGTGTGCGTTCAAATTAGCCTTCTCTGGGGAGGAATTCATAGCGCCAAGAACATGTACAGAGATGTTCTTTTCCACCTTTGCATTTTAAAACATGCGTTCTTTATTAGTGGACTGTTTTCAACCTTATTCTTAAGACAGGCTTGTTCAGCCATAGTTACATGTGCTTTTGAAGATGACCATTTGTGAATCTGTCAACCGTGGGGAAAGTGAAGAAAAATGAAGATTCCTTCTCTGTTAATGTGCTGGGGGATTTTGACGGGCTGGGTACAATTCCTATGACCTATTCAGAGAAGGGTGATGGCTTCTGTTTCCTTGAGTTAAAAGTTGAAGACAAATATATTTTTATTAATTTTGTTTGTGTATAAACAACCTATGAAAAGTATTTCATATACAAATAAAGAAAAAAATACTGGTTCTAATAATAAAATAAGACAAGGAAGTTATCTGTGATTATGTGATTAGAGATGAAGAATTAAAGTAAAAATTATGATCAGGGTAGGTTGGATTAATAAGTTAAGAATAGAACATGTAGTTTAATTCTTTCTGCTGTTACAGGGAATGTGATATTTTTATTTTTACTGAAATTAGATTTTCAGATGTACTTTTCATTCAGATACAGTGTTTGACTATATTAATTTTCTTGATTGTAAGCATAAGAAATTAATTTGTTGATAACCCTTTTTAAATAAATGAGCTGATACATATTAGAACCAGAAGAGCTGAGAGTCATTTTTATTTTAAAATTCTTTTTGTATTAACACGTCAGTAGTGTTGAGGAATACATGGAAAATTGAAGTAGTGCCTCTATCCTGCCATGTCTCCAGTGCATCAATAAGTCACTTTTTTTTCCTTTTACAATGTCTGGCCTTGTAATTTATGTTTGCATAACCCATTACTAAATTCATAGTAGGTGTTTAAGTTGGCAGGCATTATTCCAAAGATTTGGGAGGGTTTAAATAAAATACAGAGCCTTTGTTAGTATTTATACTTAAGTGAACACTTTCCTTTTTCTTTTTTAAATGATAGATTAAAAAATAATTTGAAGGTACTCCTTCACCTTTTTCTTAGGCAAACAGTATTAAAGCCATATTTCCACATTATCAGTTTTCATGTAATTTCTTAATGGACTTCATGATTTTCTTTTCCTTTTTTTTAAAATTAAAACTGGGAAGAAGAAAATGATTTTGATTTTAAGATTGTACAAATTTCTATATAACTTTTAGTAGGTTTCATGTGACATAGAAAATTAAAGTGTCTGTTTTAGTAATTTTAAAATTTCATAACTGCATTTGGCTGTTTGGGTTATAGAAAGTGAAGATGAATGTATTTATTTATTGTACTGTTTGGTACTTGAACAGAAATAGAAATATTCGAATTTGTTTGCGTATTTGTGGCTTACCTTTTAGACTTTCTGATTTTTAACCAGACATTTAAAAATAACTGTATATCTTTTAGCCCTAAGTTAGAAAAATTTTCAGAGCATTACTTTGAAATGATGAACAAAAGTTTTCTTTTGTAAAATTTTAAAAAGTGATGTTTTAAAAAACCAGAGGGGTCATGTATGGTGTTCTGGGGAAGTTTGCTTTATTTGATCATTTTTCCTTTCTCTACTTCTTAACCCTCGTCAGCTGGTTAAGGATGTTTTCAATGTAATATATGTGTCTCAGCCCACTGAAATCACTGTTTGGCCAGAGGAATTGTTTCTGTCCCAACGACTCTTAATTTAGTTGCAAGGAAGTCCATAGCATCTTCAGTCTTTTGTGAAATATAATCCCTGTTATTCTGTAAGCCTAAACAAAAATTCAGAATTTAACATGTTCTCACTGTGATCTAAAAGTCACGTTGTTCAATATAAATTTGAAAATCTCACTCTGACATCTTCCTAGCTAAGTTAGGGCTTAAAAGCAATGATAATTTTATTACTGTTAATTTAAAGATAGCTTATTTGACATTTTAAAAAAGTGCTTTATTTTCTTTCTGATGTTATTTCATTATTAGAGATAATTTATTCTGGTTATATTGCTTTGATGACCTTCTACACTTACAGAATAATTTTGTTTGGATTCAGAAAGTGCTTCTTTTTCTGTATTTGTTTCTAGAACCTTTGTGAGGTAGTTATTTTTCATTCTGCCTTGTAAGCTGCAGGGTTTCAAGAATCTATCCTAACTTAAAAACCTCACAGAAAAAAAGAAAAGAAAAAAATAAAAATAAATAAAAAACTCAGCTATCAGCTGAGAGAGCCTCTCATGACTTAAAGTTTTTAGTAGCTGAGAAACACATTTTATGGCTGTTTGTGAGGTTTTCTTATCCCACTCCATCCACCTCCACTTCATCCTCTTCCTCTTCCCCTCTCCCTGGCCTCCCTGGTCCTGTTGTCATGAGACTTGTGGTTGTGTCCCAGAAAGCGCTTCCACCAGGGGATGTTACTGTGCCAAAAGCCGAAAGAAAGGAAAAAGGAGGTGTTTATCACCCCGAAGACGCCTTCCAACTTTTATTATTAACTCCTTTCCAAAGTAAACTTTCAGGTTTGTTTCAAGCCACTTCTGGCCAAAGTACAGTTGGGCTTGCTGTGTTCTCTAGGAGTAGAGGCAAAAACAGCACCCCCCAGGGGAGGGGGAGGGGGAGGAGGAGGAGTGAAGCAGGCAGTGGGGGATCTTCTCGACAGCTGTGGAAATGGATTGGGCTTAGGGACTGCAGCAGATGAGTGGACTAGGCATGGTCTTATTCGCCCTTTGACAGTTCTGTGTCCTGTAGTTGACACGTTGGCACATCATCTGTGGGCCCCCAGCACTGCTCTGGGCCACTCACTCATGGCCCAGCAGAGAGGTTGGCGAGGTGATAGACTGTTTTGATTCAGAGCAGTAAATGAAAGAGCATTGAGAGGGCAACTCCCAGTGGATGTTAGGAGTAAGAGATAGGGCTCTGTGGGATGTGTAGGAGCCCAGTGTGGCGCCTAAGTGGGGCTATCACCAGGTGTGAACAGCCTGATGGGGAGCGGGCAAAGTGGTGATGTTTTTACAGCAAAGCTGAAGAGCTTGGGCTTCCCTCTGTGTAAAGCCTTGCCAAGGGTCAGAGGGTATACCAAGTAGGAGTGATGTGGCTGGGATGGCATTTTGAGTTGATGTTACATGCTACAGTGTAGATGTTCAGAGAACAGAGGTGGAGCCAGAACAGCTTGGACACTGTTGTAGTGGACTTGGTAAGAAATGCTCTTAAAACAAGGAATTGGTGGTTATGTTGTATCTGTTCAACAGGTATTTATGACAGACAGTGACTCAGAAAGGCAGGAAAGGGCTATCATCCCCACAGCTGCAGGTGGGATGCTGACAGGGACTATACAGATATTAGCCCTGCAGTCCCCATGGGCTGCCTTGCTTTGGACCTGGAACGGAGAGAGTGAATTTTAGAAATGTTTAGCTGGGGATAGGGAACAGGTAGGGTGAATTGCAGAAGGACTGGGTTTGAGAGGGTGAATTTTCCCACTCGAGGGGGAATCCCTGAGCTTATATCCAGGTGGGGGTAGGGGGAGAAAGAGAGCATCCTAAGAGAGGCATGGGTGTTCTTGTGGAGCCAAGGTCAAGGTTTCAGAGTTTGCAAGGAGATGGGGTCAAGCTCCCTAGAGTCAGAGCAGGGAAACAGTAATGGGGTGAGGGCCAGAAGGTCAGGCAGGTTCCAGGTGTGGCATGGGTTTTCCCAGGAAAATGGGAGAAAGGATTGTCCTTCAGGGTGAGGGTTGGGGAGATGAGGATGGGCAAGTGCGCGGGAGAGAGAACAAGGAGAGGGAAGCACAGCTTGATGGTCATGCCCTGCTGCTCTAGGTATCTGAGATCCGTGGTGGTTGGGGGATGTGGTTGAGTGCTGGGAGGCCAGGAGAAGAAGCTGTCCTGGAACCAGCCCTGCAGTCCCCACAGGCTGCCTTGCTTTGGGATTTTGCTTCCTTTACTCTGTCAAGCCTCCGCATCACTTTATTTACCCTGGCCTGGATGCTTTTGAAATCATATAGGACCAGCTACCTAGAGGTTACCAAGTCAGGGTTCACAGCAGCCCTAAGGGCTGTATTTATTAGGAAAGCAACTTTAAAACAAACAGAAAGCAACTTTATTCCCCATTCATGCAGGAGCTACCTACCATGTTAGTATTTTCTTAACTCAGCTAATAATTAAAATCTCCTGGGTGTGTGCTTATTGTAAATATTGTCCCTGGGCCCTACCTTAGACTTAGTGAGACATAATCCCCCAGGAAGGGCCTGGGGACCTGCGTTTAGAATCAGTGCCTGGAATTCTTACTCAGAGGCTAGTTTGGAGTGCCAGGCTCCCTCTGGACCTGTGGTGTCTGCTGCATTCCTCTTCTGGCCTTCCTCCTGAGCCCATCCTGGCCAGCCTTCTCCCTACCTGCTCCCCATTGTTGATTTAGGATGTGTCCCCCACAAGGACTGTGGTTTGCACTTCTCTGCCTCCCCCACAAAGTAGATCCCTGGGTAGTATGTGCTGAGTGGCCACCTGAGACATCATACTGGGGTATCAGGGCCACCCCTCAGAGAGGGGCACCCTGGGAACAGATGCTGTACCTGGAGGGCATTATCATATGCTGCAGGGTAGGAACAATCCCTGGGTTCAGGTATGGAAACAAATATTGCTATAAACATGTAGACCGTCCAAGGTTTCTCCAGGTTATCTAATCCAATCTCCTCATTTTATACATGAGGAAATTGAGGTCTGTGACTTGCCTAAAGCCATAGCAGGGGAACAAAGACAGTGCAGCATAGCCGTAGGATTATTTTTGAGCAAAGATTGCTCAAGCTTTGGCTTAGGACAGGTTTATTCAGAAGTCCAGTCCCCTGAGAGTGGAGTGTGAGGGCATGAGTAGGTGCCCTGGAGAGGCTGGAAGCTTTCCTACCTTGGTGCCTGCTGTTTGAGGGCCAGTGCGGCTGTTGTATAGAGAGTTGACAGACAGCTGCCTTCAGAGTGGGGAAGAGTAGAAATAAAGTTTGTTAGAGCCTTCTTCCCAACATAGAGTTCAGTGGTAGTGATTTCTATAATGCTTTTAGTACACTGCCTGGAGTTGTGCACGTGGGTGTGTTCTTTGTGTGATTTAAGCAGTCTTACCAGCAGACTGTGTGACTAACAATAATCCTGGACACTCACACTCTGAGCCTACAGCACACGGAGTGCGGTTCGGCCAGGGGTTCTGTGAACCTCTCACAGCAAACCTGAGTCCGGCTATTGCCGGGCAGGAGATTGAGGTTTGTCCTGCCTGAGGCCATCTAGCTGTAGAGTGGGCTAGTCAGGGTCCCAGCTGCTCCTACAGGGTATCATAGCACAGCTGAGCTCCCAGCCAAACCAGCCTCCCATTTCTTCATTAATGATATTGGTAGTTTTCTCCTTATTCACTAGATGTACTTTCACTAGCACTTTCTAGTAAATTTTGAGTTGAGTAGACACTGAGATTTTTATAAGTCATGGGAGACAATCTTAAATTGAGAAGATTCTCTTAATGCATCTCTTCCACCTATATTCTTACCACCCCTAACCCCGAAAAAGCTGAGAGAAGGGTATGTGAATTATATATAGTACTGAGTATCCTGATCTAGCTGCTCATGTGGCCTTCCTGACATTAGTAAGAAAGGTTGAGATCTGTGTCTGACCCTCTTTTTGGTTGCACTCTAATTCCTTGTCTGCTGGCATAGAGATACTGGTATAAATCAGTTCTTTGCTGGTGGAGAGAGTCTTTTAAAATTCAGTCAGGTTTACACTGAGTAAAATCCACTTTTCAGGTGTCCACTTCGATGAATTTTGACAGCCGTGAACAGTTATGTGCCAATTCCAAACTTAAGATACAGGACAGCTCCACCATCGCCCCCAGTTCTTCTGTGTCCCTGTGTAGTTTGCCCACTTCCCACCTCAGCTCATGGTGACCAATGATCTGTTTACTGTTGGTGTAGTTTTGCATTTTTCAGAATGCCTTATAAATGGATCATACAGTATGTAGCCTTTGTGTCTGCCTCCTTTCACTTAGCATAATGTATTTGCAGTTCAGCCATTTCGTCAAACACAATAGTGGTAGGTGCCGAGTGGTGTTCCATCGTATGGATGCATCATGTGGGGAGAGATTTTTAAGACTGGCCCAGGTAGTACTTATCTGAGGATTTTCTGTGTCCAGTCTGGTAGGTCGTTTAAGGCCATGCACAGCCCTGCACCTGACCTTGCCTCATGCCCTGATTGGCAGTGTCACCGCCTATCCTCACCAAGAGGAGCTCTGCAGCTACTGTGCAGTATCGTTGCTGTTTGCTTGGCCTGCTCACTGTCATTCTGAGCGTGAACTGTCTTTGTGTTGGTCTTAGTGTTGGTAAAGCTGATCAATTTTCAGTCTCCTGTCGCCAGAGAAAAAAGGGTTTGAGTGTGTTGGCCAGAGAAGCTTACCCAAAGTCCTGCCCCATGCAGTCACTGGCCACTGCTAGTGGTGCAGATGATGGTGGGGGTTGGATGTGAGATGAGAGGGTGCCAGGTGTGAGCTACCTACAGGAGCAGCTCTGCAGGGAAGCTGAACTTCTAGTTCCTTTTGTTCTAGTATTTCCTGATATAGCTATTTAATTTCTTCATACTTTAACTGTTCATGTGAATGTGTTTTCTCTTTTGATTGTAAGCTGTGGGAAGGTAAGACCAATCCCTTGGATCCTGCTAAGTCCTTGGTTGGGCACATCATTGTGCAGTCGGTATTTGTTGTTTGGTTGATAGATTAAATGCTGTGAACACCGGTGCTAACTGAGTGACCCAGACCCCTACCTGGCCAAGGCTGCCTCAGAATGGGAATGTTGTCACTGCTGTCTTAGCAGCCAGTAGCCCCGCCTGTCATGTTCTTCAGGAGAAAATGTAAACAGTGATTTGCCCATAGTCACACAGAGATCCATTAGAAGAGCCAGGACCCATCAGAAGGGTCTGATTTTCCCCTGTAGTCAACAGCTATGCACATTTCTTTTTCATACTGTAAATCCAAGAAGCCAGAAGGAAAGGGGCATTGAGCTGGGTTTCCATGAGGCAGGTGGCTCTTTTAAAGCTGGGGCTTGTTGTTGCCAATCTGAACTTGTTTCCATGGACACAGCCAGCAGGCAGCTTGTTTCTATCAACCTGAACCCTCCCTGGTGGAGCCTCAGCCCCTGATAGGCAGTTCACCAACCTGCCAGGGAAGGGGGGGCGGGGGGAAATCCCTGCTGGAATCGCTCCTCCTTGCTTTTTGCTGTAGGAGGTTAGTTTAAAGAGAAATTTAGTGAGTTGCCAATCTCAGCCCGGACTTTTCCCAGAACTTGCACACAGGTGGTCTTCATCACTGCACTGGAGATACCTCCCTTGGGGCCCCTGATTGAGTGTTGAATGAATTGTTCCTATAGAGCAGGGGTCCTCAAACTTTTTAAACAGTGGGCCAGTTCACTGTCCCTCAGACCATTGGAGGGGGGCTGGACTATAGTTAAAAAAAAGAACTATGAACAAATTCCTATGCATACTGCACATATCTTATTTTGAAGTAAAAAACAAAAGGGGAACAAATACAATCACGCTGCCTCATGTGGCCCACGGGCCACAGTTTGAGGACCCCTGTTATAGAGTGTGGCTGTCCTCACTGCTCCTAGAGCAGCAATTCTCAACCTGTGGGTCGCGACCCCTTTGTAACAATGAAAATACATTGCAGCATTAGGAAGGTTGAGAACCACTGTCCTAGAGGATCTTAAGGATGAAAATAGGAGAAATAATGCTTGCATCTTTGTTTTGTACTACAAGCAAAGTCTTTGAAAAACAAAATATGCCAATCGAATCTACTTCTTAAAATTAATTTTATCAAGCTACTACCGGATTTTCTTTCTTCCAGAGATTGCAGTTCTGCAGTTGTAATTTGATAACCCAGTTGTGAGAGAGTAGATTTGTCTCCTCTCTAGTCCAGTAGTTTTCTTGTATTTGGCATTCCTGAACTTGGTCTGCTCCATTTCAGGCTGGGATCACAACTAAGTAATGAAGGCTTTATTATATTAACTAGTCAAACAATGGGTTCTGAGGGGCATTTCATATTGCTAAAGCCCAGAGTTGATGGCAAAACTTAAAAAAGCAGAAACTGCTAAGAATAGCTTGTTAAACTACAGACAGGGGAAGCTTTCTCCCCACTCTCCCACTGATTCTCCCTCCTTTTAACTCTTTTTGGTTGGAGGTATAACTGCGGTATTATCAAACATGCCAGTACATATTGTTTCCCAGGCCTGTTTCTGCATTAGTTTTGGTAGAAACCTACCCAACTTCTGTTCCAGTAGGTGGAGAAAGATGCTTAAATCCTAGAAGCACCACTCACCTACCTTTTTAGGGTATTGTAGGTTCAGCTCGAGGGTTGGAGGACTTCCCAAAAAGTATGACTAAGGGAGAAAGAGACTACTCCCAAAGCTAACAGGGTGGAGTATCACAGCCAGGACAGGAAAATTCCCAGCAGGGAAATTGCCTATCTGTAACACAGACACATTGGGTCATAGATTTGCTTTCACAGAATGAGTGAAATGGAACAAAAGTTTTCTTTGAATTCTTTTTCCAAGAGGCCCACCTTCTACAGGTGTCTCTTTATATCTCACCTTGTATTCAGAAATATTTCACGTGATTTTCCTTTTAGGCAGTGTCTACTCCAAACCAGAAAGCTGGCTGAGAAAGAGAAACATTCTGTTGCCCCATCCCTCTGCCCACTGCTTGTCTTAGGACAGACATGAGCAATGATTTTCCCTCCAGGACCCACTTGCCCAGGTTTTCCCTCCTCTGCTGCTGTTTCTTCTTGGCTCTTTAGCAACCAGCAAGACACCCCCAGCCCTTCGAGAGCCACCACAGGCTTCCTAGAGTCCAGGCAGCTTTTCATGTTGCAAAGGCAGCTCAGGCTCTTCCTCCAACTGCTCCCACGTGTGTGCTGGGGGCTCTCAGCACCGGGTGGTCCAGGAGTGTGGGTCTTGAACAACAAGAGACCTGGGCTCAGATCTTGGCTGCTTGTACATCACTTCCCTTCTCTGAACTTCCTTTCAGTTTGTATGGAAATCTATCCTTCCTAATATGGCTGTGATTAGTAACCAGTGCTACACTCATGTTTGCTGTGGCTTACTGCCCTGTACACAGGTACCCAGGGAATATTAACTTTTTTACCTGTCTTAATAAATGCTCATATTGTTGAGTTGTGGAAAAATGAACAATTCATCTAACTCTGAGCAAGCAGGTAGATGCTTGGCTGCTCCAAAGTGGCTGATGTCAGCCCTTCTTTAGGCATCTCTTGCCGAGTCTTAATGTTTGTTCTCAAGTGGCCTCTTGAGTATTAAGTGTTGTGTGTAGGATGCAGAGTGAGGAACCAACCAGGCTTAGAGACAAGGACTCATGTAGCCAAAAGTAGGATGAGCAACAGTGTCCCTTCATGGCGTGAATTTTTGGTGAAAAAGAAAAAATGGACATTGATTAGGTTTGTTGGGAACTTTTGGTTTTTGGAGGTTCATTGGTATAATTTTGGTCACTGCCATTTACATAGCACAGTATACCTACCTGTCACATAAGCATTCAGTAAACATTGTTAAATAGTTGGTAACTTATGAAAATATTATTGATGCTCTTGCATTATACAGAGACTTAATGGAAACTTTTTGTTTATTATATCTTTGTTGAACTTAGATAATTCTAGTGTTATCCTGCACTGATGTATGAAATCTATATAGACCACATCTTTGCTTTTTTAAAATGGGGTGAAACTTCTTTCCTTCACTGTTAGGATGTTATGGGCCAATTTAGCTCACAAAGAAACAAAAAATCACCCTGAATTCTGCCATCCTGAAGTAACCACTGTTTAATGTTTTGTAAACATTTCAGGTATCTCTATACACTTAAATACACTTACAGGCTCACTTCTGCCCAGTAGTATTAAGAAGCACCTACTATATGTCAGGAACTTTGAGGCTATGTTCTTTTGTAAGCTTGTGTGTTGTAACATCTTGCCACAGCTAGTCTGTGTTGAAGTGGCCTATTAGTGGCTGCAGTGTATGCCAGCGTCCAGCTCGTTCTGATGAATTTAGCCAATTCCCTATCAATGGGAGTTCAGTTTGCTTGTTATTTTAAGCAATCACACAACTTGACATTTCTAATCAAACAACATGACAACTTGAGCCACGCACAGGTTCTTGCCAAACCTTCCATTAGTGCTATGACTCAGGAAAGAAAACTTGTTTTTTCTTCAGTTGATTGGGTTCAGCCATCCCAGGTATGAGTGACCCAGGCCTTGAGAGCTCCTTAGGGAGCTCTGTCCCCACTGAGATAGACTGGCCCAGCCACTCCCAATTGTCCCTTTCAAGAGAGGGGCCTGAGTCAGAGAGAGCAGACATGTCCAGGAGTCCCACAGAGATAGTGCAGGAAGGGGCCAGAGGGTCCATTGCTGTGCTTCACCAGTTTTTCATCTGTCCCACACAATGAAGGCAAAACTGCTGCTTTTCCCAAGGGGATATTGGTGAGTTTATAGGACAGCATTTAGCATTGGCAGTGTGTTCCTGCAGACCGTGGTATCACATATACTGCCAAGGTCTAGAGCAGTGGTTCTCAACCTTCGTAATGCCATGGCCCTTTAATACAGTTCCTGTGAGTCATAACCACAGTTGAGAACCGCTGGTCTAGAGGAAGAGTGGGGTATTAACATATGAGCCCATCTAGGAGATGGTGGCTCTGGCAGGTGTGGATGGTGGAAGGGGAGAGTGACCTTCCTCCACTTCCCACTGGTGCCAGTGAGCTACCAGATGAGACCAGCAATGCAGCTTCTCACCCCTGTCATTCACAAATGGAGGAAGAGGGGACTTGCTCAGTTATACTTGAGTGACCAAGTATACTTGAGTACCAAATCAAGCCTAGGAGCCAGTGCCCTGAATCTTGCTATCGAATTGCTGAGGGAGACTGGTTTTTCTCCTCTAGGTTGTCCTAGTCCCCTGCGTAGCTTGTCTGTCTGTCGGTCATTCTGTTTTTGTTTTTAAACTCTGTGCCTATTAGTAGGTGCTTCTTCCCCTTGAGGGTCCTGCTGACTTGCCTTAGTCACCTTAGGCCATGCACAGACTGTGGGAGAGCCAGCACCCTACACTGCCACCCTGGTGCAGGCTGTGTGAGATCAGAGGGCTTCTTTCCTGAAGCGAGGTGCTATGTATGGTTCAGATTGGGGAAGAGCGTGTGGGTTGGGTCAACCTACTTCTGGTACCCAGAGTTAAGACCAAATGCCCCAAGAGTGAGAAACTTAATGTTGCCCCGTTTCAGGACTCTGTAATCTGGCCGTGCGCCCCCATTTCCTAGATCACACAGTTGCCCAGCGACTCATGAGCCTGTGGGGCAGGGTGAGGTGGCCCAGGAGTAGAGGGAGTGTGGGGTGTCCTATAACACAGGGCAGAGCCCCTGGCTCCCCAACCCCCACCCCACCCCCAGCAGCTGGCTCCCACCCAGGCTGGGCTCTGGCTACAGGATACGTTTGCTTTAGTGCATTCACTCGTTGAGATACAAAGCACACCACCTCTGAAACAATTCAGGGGAAGTTAGAGTCTGTTGCCAGGAAAATAAATGAAAACCATCACTAATACTTTTATTTAAATTATAAGTAAATTCCCTGTTTGTTGCATTTTGTCATTTATAGCTGGGAGTTAATTTATTGTTATTTACACTTTCATGACTCATGGAAACCCTGTATTTATCAAGTGTCCTTTCCATGCTGGGCATTGTATTCGGGGCCAGGGATATAGGTAAAGTCTTGCCTTTGGGAGTGGATGTTCTGAACCAGAGTGGAGTACCCTGGGAGGGATGGCTTCGTTTGCCTGATTCAGGTCTTAGCCAGGGCAGAATTCACAGGATTCTACACAAGGGGTCGGTGGAGCTGTACTCAGGAAGCTGAAATGTCTGAAGGCCCCAGACCCCGGGATCCTGCACACAGAAGCACACTTCTGACTCTGAGGCCTATGTCTCCTTTCCTTCTGTCCACCTGTGGGTCTAGATTGGCAGGAAGAATCTGGCTGTGTCAGTCAAGGCTGGGAACACAAGAGGCAAAGGACTCAGTTTAGGAGTCAGGATGAGACATCTGCTTATTTAGGGAAATGATTTCTAGATGTTTCCCAGTGGGTCTGTGGCCAGGAGGATGGGGTTTGGGGGAGGTCACAGTAGAGTTGTGGGTTTGGAAGGGCATGGCGGAGAGGCCTCAGAGGGAGCCTGTGATCAGGGACTGAGGAGGTATCAGTCTTCCTTAGCATGATCTGTAAACTAGGGGAGGAGTACAGGAACCCAAACCAGTCTGGAGTGACAGGTGAATCAGATGGCAGCTCTCAGGACTCAAGGTTGGGATTGCTTAGGAAAAGGAGGTTTCTAGCGGGAGGGAAAGTCTGTGGCTGCCCAGTTTGCGGGCAGGAGCGTTGGGTTGGATTAAGAGGGCTTGGAGAGGCAGGTGGGGAGTGAGGCCAGGCAGTGAGGGAAAAGGGCAGGGGGGAAAAAAGAGATCATTTGCTAATTGAGCGCCAAGGACAAGAGCTATGTCAAGTCTGTTAGAGGTGATTCTCCTGGTCATTGAGCTGGGCCTTGCTCTCTTTAATTTTACAGATGAGGAAAACCACAAGACACGTTAGGACTTGCCCATGGAATCCAAATTTGGTTCGCCTAACTCCATATCACTGCTGGGGAGGGCTAAGGGGCCAGTGTTAAGCGAAACCAAAGAGGTGGTTCCTCCAAGTCAGCCTTCCTCAGCTTGGTGGTGAGAAGGTCCAGGACGAGGGGAAGCCCAGGAAGCTGGGGCTATATTATCCAGGGGTCCCCCAGGTGGACAGTGCCAGTGATAAGAGGAGAGGAAGCAGCTCTACAGACAGAAAGTGGCAACCAAACTATATTTTAAACATTTTGGCGACAGATTTAAAACTTGAGTAACTTTACTCCAAAATAACCTCACTATTCCAGGCATGACCCCAACCTTGAATCTTTTCTCCAGCTGGCCATCAGTTAATGCTGTGTACATCAGACAGGCAGTGACTTAGACACAGAGATGAAGAGAATTCAGTCTTCAGCCTTGATGTGCACAATAACAACTCTAAAATTAAAGAAAAGAAAGATTTATTTTCAAAAAGCCCGCAGTGAAATAATTGTCTCAGTCTGTGGAGAGAGCTAATTTAGCTAGAATCACATATTTTGATTTCTGGGATTTTTTTAAAAGGAAACTTTTAAAGCAGTAAATGAAATATTTTTAGATGTAGACTAAAATGACTTACTGGCAACGTGGAAAAGATGGAAACAAATTTTGAGTTTTAGCAAGGACACCTTCAGAAAGTTTGGCTTCCAAGGATTGTTGACCCTAGCATTAAATGTTGATGTTTTCTTATAGCCCTTGCTTAAGAAATTCATTTGGAATAATTTCTATTGCACCTGGGCTGTAGCCAAAACACTTCAGTTCTGCCTCATCTGCAGACCTGAGCTGGGTTTTTATCTCTGCGTCACTGCTGAGTGTTCCCTGTCCCCGCTCTGTTAACAGAGCTATAATTAACTCACAGGACGCCAGGCAGCCAGATTCGGCCAGGCGCCAAGAAATCAGCCCCAATTACTATATTCACATTGTCAGTAATGCCCACTTCACAGCTTCTGCTAATTTGAAATGGCAAGTTCCAACTTTCCATAGTAAAATTACCATTTTTGTTCTATTCTGTTACATGGTGATATTTGTCCATTATTTGGGCTATGTAAACTTGGTATTATACTGACAATTAGATGTTGAACATTTTCTAAAATGATTTGCAATTACATCTCTTAGATGGGAAATTCCTGTCTGCTCTGATGGCGGGAGTAGTATGTTCCCTTTATGCCCTAGATACACTTTAGGAGTTAGCCTTTTCCCAGAGAAGTCAGCCTTTCCCCGGAGAACGTGGTGCCTTGGTATTTTATAATAAAGGTGGGACTTTAAAATAATGCGTAGCCTTAGAATGGTACATATTTTGTAGATTTTCAGGGTTAAAGTTGTCTGATTTCTTTATAAAAAGGGAGCAGTGTTCTTGCCCTTTCCTCTTTCTGAGTTTCCTTAGGAGCAGGCCTTTGGTTGTATGGCTACGCCTCTTGTTGCCTCTGCTCTGTAATAGCCAAACTGCCCAGGGCTTCTGAGCTATGGCCCCAGCCTGTCCTGCTATCCTGGCAGCATAGTGAAGTTTTCCCAATTTTCCAGAGGCTTGACCCTGAGGAATCACCTGCCTGTGTCCCTCAGCTTGGGGTTGGCCGGCCTGGTTGGGTTGTACATTCTATTCTGTTTTCATCAGGGAAACTCCAGAAAGGCCCGATCCAGGCCACCATTTCACTCAGAGTGTGTCAGAGTATGGTCCAAGGCCCAGTAAACTGGTCATCACTATGCTCCGGTAGCATCAGCACAGAGGTTCAGAATAGGTGTCTAGAAACTTGGATAGCAATTGAACACTTCAGTGACATCCAAGTGCCATTTTTATGGTATTTTTTTTAAAAGGCCACACCAGATTGGAAATTTAAAAATCTATTGTGTGTCCTTCCCCACAGATTGAAAAGCATTGGTCATTACTTAATCTCCTAATTTCTGCATGGGTTTCCCAGTAATCATGTATTTAGGATAAGGCAGAGCACTTTCCTCTACAGCAGGCACAGTCTCTGACTAAGGCACTTCTGAAAGGAGGTGACGGCAGGAGGAGCCCTGGGCTTCTGCATGGCTGGCAGCAGGGGCTGGGCCCCTCTGAGGGGGGCTGATATCTCCTGTCAGTTCCAGCTCAGGCTCCTCAGTGCAGCACCAGACTCCCCCTGCCTGCTGTCTTGTGTTCCCTTCCTCATTCTCGGGCTCTGATGAGGAGCAGCAGCCCAAAGAGAAGGGAAGTAGCAGCCCAAAGAGCTTGTTCCCAGTCAGCTCTGGCATTTGCTTCCTCCTCTTTGCTCCCGTTGCCCCAGAGCAAGGGTCCCACAGCCACAACGGGCCCCACCTGGCCCAATGTCTGCATTTGTGTGACCCTTGATCAAAGAATGACTTTTACTTCTTAAGTGGACAAAAGAAGAATACTATTTTATAATACATGAAAATTATAAGAAATTCAAATTTGAATGCCTATAATTTTTTTATGTGTGGTAAAGTACACCTAACATAAAACTTAACTACTTAAGCCATTTTCAAACACATCAGACAGTTTAGCAGCATCAAGCACATTTGCGAGGTTGTGCAACTATCACCACCATCCATCCCCAGAACTTTTTCATCACCCCAAGCTGTAGCTCAATAAGGAAAGTTTTGTTGGAACACAGCTATAACTCATTCATTTACCTCTTGTCTATGGCTACTTTGGGGGCTGTAGCATCAGAGTTGAGTCTTTGCAACAGAAACTGGATTGGTCCACAAAGCCCAAAATATTTACTCTCTGCCCCTTTTCAAGAGAAATTTGCTGACCCCTACCCTAGTGCAGATACTTCTCACTTTGGGGGAGTTGCCATAGCAACCACCTAACTGATTTCCCTGCCAATAGTTTCATTCCATTTTATTCTTTCTACCTCCACAGTAATACTTTAAAAATATAATTCTAATCCATTAACTTCTTCAGTTAAAATTTTTCAGTAGCTTCCTGTGGACTAATGTCTGGTGTTCCTACTACATTCCTGGAAACACCAGTCCCAGAATAATTACACTGGTCATTAAAGGCTCTGAGGAGTTTTGCAGAAAAGGAGGCTGCTGAACGTTAGTTAATCCAATACCTTCCAAAACTCATTGACTGTAGAAGTCTTTTGTTTTTTTCCTTTCTTATTACCTATTCTCATAGCCCACAGCAGGGTTCGGCAGACTTTTACTGTAAAGGGCCAGGTGGTAGAATACTGTAGGGTTTGTGAGCCATATGGTCTCTGTTGCAGCTATTCAACTCTGTTAGAAAGTAGCTATAGACAGTACATAAGTGGTAGGGTGTGGCTGTGCTCCAATAAAACTTTATTTTAAAAAAACAAACAGGCCAAGGGCCAAATTTGACCCTTGGGTTATAGTTTATTGACTCTTGTCAATAGAACAGTGGTTCCCAAGGTGTGGTCCTAACAGAGGAGCATTGCACTACGGCATCACGTCGCTTGGGAACTTGTTAAAAATGCAAATTCTTGAGTCTTCTCCAGATCTGTTGAATCAGAAACTAGAGCAGGCTCAGCAGTCTGCACCTTAACCAGCCTCACCCGCTTAAGGTACGATAACCTGGCTATGGAACATAGCATACATTTCAGAGAATGTGGACCACAAGAATAAATGCCAGCTTTAGCAGGGATTAGAGGTCCTTTGCCATCTGGTCTCTGACTGGTATCTCTCCCTTATTCCGTAGATACTGTACCAAAGCTGAACTGCCTGGAGGTTCTGGAACATACCATTCTTTTCCCTTCCTGTGTGTTTGTACAAATGTGTTCCTGTGCGGGATGACTCCTTTTTCTGCCAACACCTTCCCCGGCCCAGACTTTTGCTGGTCTCCATTCAGATATTACCCTAAGTATGTTTGAAACCCTCCAGTGCCCACCCTCTGGTCTATTAGGCTTTCTTCCTCTGTGGCTTCCTGTGCATCCCGCTGCATTTGCTGATGATCTGCCTCTCCCAGTTGGATGTGGGCTCTTTGGGGACATTGTATTTGTAGCACAAATTGGACCCCCCCAATATTATCCCCTCCCCAAAACACAGCATTCCATAATATCTCTGGAGTAGTTACGTGAGTATGCAGAGGAACACTTGCAGTGGGCAGGCAGCTCAGGACGTGAAGCCTGATTTCTGGGATGGGCCTGGTCTTCAGGTGTGAGCAGGGATAGGGATGCCGAGTCAGTCCCCAGGGTTCCCGATTCTCTGTGGTTCTGGGAAGGGCTCTCGGTAGAGGCCTCCCAGCCACTTCCTCTTCTCCCCCACTCTGACTCAGTGATTGATTAATGTTTGGAAATTGTGACTCATCTTGTTAGAGAAGGAAAAGGAAATTTTGTTCTCTTTATTTTCCCTCTCTTTCAAATAAGTAATAAATATAAGTGGCTGGTGTTCCACTCGGTGCAAGAAGAAGCATTTAAATACATTTCTGGTTTTCATATTTTTGGTAGCTTTTTGTAGAAAGGTACTTATTAGAAAATAAAGTCCCATGTATTTGGTAGCTTTTTGTAGAAAGGTACTTATTAGAAAATAAAGTCCCATGTTTTTGGCCTTCTCATTTATAGTTATAAAGTGAGCTGGCTATGAATTTTCCCTCCCTCTTTTGAAAGGTGTTCATGGCAGCTTGTGTTGTACAAGTGGAGAGTGCCACTTCTTGTTTAGTAAGAAATGCGAAAGAGTTCACTAGGATGGTGAGTAATGATGTCTTAAGCTGGTTTATTAAATGTGAAAGAATAAGATGTTCTAGGTTTAAATCATGTACCAAATATAGATAAGTCCTGGATCTGCTGGACTCCAGGCCTGTGGCTCATGCTGGTGCCAAAACATAGTTGAGCCTGGTGATGTCTGTTTTGTTTCACGACATGGAGGATTTAAGTGGATGCATGGCCTTTGCTTTTAAGGATCTTCTCCTGGAAAATTACAAAAATGGAAAAAAAAAAAAAAAAGGCATTAGTTCACTTGTCATTGTATTATTGAAATTATAGCTTGGAGTTTTACATTTGCATTTTAATTCTCTCCATGTGCAGTGTATCCTAAATGTTTTAGGCTCTTGGTTCTGGAAAACTTGCCAATAAAATCAACATCTTTTTGAATTGTAACTCAAAGTAAGGGCTCAATAAATGTTAGCTGTAATTATTATTACTGCCCTTGCTGTTTACTGGGCACAATACCTGTCATCTTATGTACTTGCATGTATTGCCTTGTAATGTGCTAGCAGCTTACCGTGCAGGTACCATACTGTTCTGTTGTAGAGACAAGTAAGCTGTGGTTTAGACCAACTTCTAGAATCACTTCTGCTCAGAGGTGATGTCAGGATGCATACCTAAGTCTACCTGCTGTGCTTGCTGCTGAGCAGTGACAGACTGCACTCCATTCTGCCTTCCCTGGTGCTGAGGAGTGGATGTATATTACACAGAGATACTTAAACTTGGAAGCTATTGAAGTGCAGGCTAAAGGAAGAAGAGGATGACTTGTGGTCCCCTCGGAGCCTCCTCTCTGGTCTGTCCCCTTCTCCCAGTTGGGCTGTTGCTGTGAGGCAGGAGATCTGAGTACCAGGGAAGAGGAACCTTTTACTTCTCAGCTATGACACCAAGCAGACATTTGCTGCATGTACTCACTGTGCTGATCTCTTTACATTTATTCTCATTGTCTGTATGTCTGCCCTATGAGGGAGACATAGTATCATGCCCATTTTATAAGATGTGAGTAAACTGAGACCCAAGCCACTTAGCCAGTGAATGGCAGAGCTGAAATCCTGCCAGCTCTCTCTTTTCTGACCCTTGCACCAGCACCCACTGTGGCCTGGTGTGTCTCAGGGAACTCATGGTTGGGGTTCCTCTCCTAGACTGAGTCCTTCCTAGGCCAGTTCAGAAGTCCAGACTGCATCCTACCTACTGGCCTGTAGGGACCCTCTGGCAAATGGAGCTGTGGATTGCACTGTGAGGTGAAGGTCCTTGACAGTGACCTTCCTCACTACAGAGAAATCTGATGACGGAACTTACCAGAGAATGTGGAGCCCAAAGGTTTGCATCTGGGGATTTGTAGCTGCCTCCTTCAGGGAGATGAGTGACAGCTAAGAATTACACTTATCCTGTACCCTAAAGCAATCGAATACTTGCAAAGCTCTATTTCTAAGGTGGAAAGGAAAAGAAGGCAGCTTTGGAAGAGAGGACAAGCATTGTCATCTCTCCACATGGGGCAGTAGTGATGAAATGCAGGTGCCACCGTTTGAAATGGGAATTGTGGTTGTCTCAGTGAGACTGCAGCTTCTTTAAATGCCAGGCTGAGATCATTTCCATTTCTGTGTTGGAATCGGCCCTTTGCAGAGATAGACTGGTTAAATTTATCACCAGCTACTATATTAGCATATGACACCAGATATGCAAAATTGTAATCTGACTCATGAAAGGATATATAGTTCATGACTTGTTGGTAAAGCAGGTCAGTTTTTAAAAAAAAATCAAATGGAGTATGGAATCAACTTTTTCCTCAAAAAACTTGTTTGAGGGTGAACTGGTATAATAGGAATGTCAGTTCAGACCATTCTGAAAACAGTTATGTTAAGAACTTTATATTCTGTTGACCCAGCAATCCTACTTTTCAGACTCCATCCTAAAGAAACAAACTGCAAATTGGTCAAAGCTTTCTGAACAGGAATGTTCATCATATTGTTTATGATACTTAAGGAAAAAAAAAGACTAGCCTGACACTTAGGGGAGTGGTTAAATTAATTAAAATCATTCATTCAAATTATTATGTAACTAATACTGTTTGTCATGAGTATTTAATAACATGGAAAACGATCATGATAAAACCTAAATTAGGAATTACAGATGCTGTATTCACCCTAGTTTTATGACTAAAAAATGTATGAAAAGATAAAGACAGTGTGAATGCATGTACATAGTGAGTAATTATGTGCAAATTCCTGAATCTCATACAAAGGCTGGTAAACATGAGGACATAGAGATAAGAATGGAAGAAAATAATTCAGAGTTTTAGCAGGGATTATTTCTAGATGATGTGAGACTGATTTTTAAAAAAATTTTCTTTGTTATGATTTTCTGTGTTTTCCACATTTTCTCTCGTGAGTATGTTGCTTTTTAATTTGCAAACAATAACTAAGAAAATGTTCAATTTTGCAAAATAGAAGAGCCTTTTATTCATTCTCCAGGCACTTTTAAGTGGAAATAGTGGTTAGGCAACAGATGAAGTCTGGCACACCAGAATCCCAGCTTTGCTGATTACTTGCTATGGTCCCCTAGTGAGTAATTCAACCCCTCTAAGCCTCAGTGTTCCTATCTGTGAAATAGGGGAGCTCTAGCTCCCATCTGAAGGAGCTGTTGAAGTGATTAAATGAAACAAAGTACACAAGCCCTTTGGTGGCACGTGTTTCTGGAGCACTTTCTATTATTAGTAGGGCCTTCGTCATTGCGCCACGTGCCAGACTCTCTTGTAAAGTGTGAGGAGTGTTAAGTGGGTAAAAATAGCCCTTGTCTTCCCCAGGAACTTCCACCATGGAGGTGGGAAGGGGAGGTGCACAAGTGAAAAAATGGTGGCTTGGAGATCTGGTAGGGGCTGTGTAAGTCAAGTCACCCACGCTGAGCCTAGAGGTGCTTGGGAAGGTCTTTAGCAAGGGTGGCGTGTGGACTGGGCCTGGGCTGAGATGGTGGCAGCAGCAGAACTTGGGAAGATTTAGGAGACAGAGCTTGGCGCAGTGTGAGAAGTGACCAAAGAGGGGACGTTAGGGTGGCACTGAGGCCTTCCCTGGGTCATCTAACCAGAGAAAGTTCTTTGTACATAATAAGGGGGTGAATGCTTTTATTTTAAGGAAGAAAGCCTTTTCCCCCAGGGCATTCATCTTGCCTAAGGGGTGTGTGTGTGTGTGTGTGTGTGTGTGTGTGTGTGTGTGTAAGGGAGCGTGGCTGCGACTGGAGTTGTCAACCGGGCATCCTCGTTTTGGATGTGCTAGTAGTCTTCTCTCTCTCTCCTTTTTTTTTAACTCACCACGTAGAATGGGTTTGATACTTCTCTTCACCCTCATCCCAGATAAGAAGATTTGCATTCTTTCCTGCCAGTTGATCTGTGTGGCCATTCAGTGGTGGACCAGAGAGTACACCTCTCCCAAGGCGGGCAGAGGTTTGGTTTGGGCTGTGTCCTGCCTTCCCAGGTGCCGACCAGAAGGCTCCTTCTGCTCTTACAGCCCGCATGAGAGCTCTAATTATTTCTGTTGAAACTGATTATATTGAGGGTGGAGTGCATTGCCTTTCATTTCTTTGTGTGCATATATATTTTTTTCCCTTTCACAAGAAGTATATTCTTTTCTTTCCTGTTTGTTCCTGCTCAATTTGGGGAGGCTGCTGATTTCATTGCCTAATTAATGGGAAGATGTTCTGTGTAGGATTTCATTGTGTCCGTGTTCTCTGTTTGAACATGGTACAACCTGTGGACCCTTTTAAACGTAGTTACATGTTTTGACTCTTTATAGGGTAGGTAATAACTAGATTAATTTTGCAATGCTTTTCAGAATATCATTGTTCTTTTTAAAAGAATAGGTTTGCTGTTTTAATGACTTTAATGCCGTCAAGACGCCTTAAATTGGCACAGTTGCTTTATAATAGCATGGTCCCTTAAAATGACATTGAGAGAGGGTTTTGGGGCCACCTGGTTATTCAGGACTGCCTTGGTTAGGCACTTCTTTCACCCTCTACCAAGCATGTTTGCCCTGATGTTCTTTTTAATTTCATCATCCCAAAATTTCTTTGGAATCTATCTTTCTAGCAAAGGTTCATGGTGTTTGTGTCGTTCCATTCCAGGTTTCACTAATGAGATTCTTGTGTAAAAGAGAATTGGAAATTAATTGGATGATTAATTATGAGAATCTTATTCTTACAAGGAATTCTATAGAAGTTGTGCCTTTGAATAAAATTTGTGATGAGCTCTTACTACATGTTTCTTACATTGTAATCTTTAAGAGCTGAGGTGTGGAAAGAGAATTCAGTGAGATGGAAGTTAGTTTTTTTTTTCTTCTTCTTCTTTCTTTCCTGTGCATTTATCACAACTTTGATTCCCTTGTAAGACATTGTGCTCTCCTGACCGAGCAAGGTGTATGACATCAGAAGACCCTCCCTCTTACCAGCAGATGTCTGTTAAAAGTCTCTTTTTTGCCAGGTGCCATGCCCTGGGATTAGAAGGGGAGCTTGACCGAGGCCTTGTGGTGTGATGAGGACAGAGACTTGGGAACTGCTAGATGGAGAAGAGACAGGAGAGGGAGGCATCAGTCTTTTGGCTTGGGCTATGGTGGGTGGTGCAAATAATGAGAATCCAAAAGAAGAAGACTGACATTTGGAAAGTTTGAGGTAGTAGTGGGACCTCCAAGCAGAGCTGCCCATGGGACTGACTGGCCTTCAGGAGAGCGATATTGACCAGGGTATAGATTTGGGAGACAGATTCTGAGTCCCCTATCTCTCTGGTCAGTATGATCACAGGAATATTGTTTCACTTCTCATCTTTGGCTTTCTTTGTCTATAAAGTAGACATCAGTAAGATCTGCACAAGGTTGCTGTGAGGACCGAATGAGCTTAATGCACATGAAAATGCTCTATAAATTCCATAGTAGCTATAAATATTAGTTATCATTATTATTCTAATGTTATAATATGATTTGCCAAAAACATACTGCAGCCCCACATGGAGATTTGTAGTGCCTGTTATTATCTGTTCATTTAGTCACAATATTGATTAGTGTAGAACAACTAAAGCAGTATATTTTAAAAAGCAATGAGGAACAGCCTTTCTTTTGAAGTGTTTTGCAGCCAGTAAAAATTATGTTTGCAGAGAGTTTATCATGCATGGGGCAAGCTCAAGCAAAAAAAAGAAAAACAAAAAAAAAATGCAACTTGGGTATTATGTAGAGATTATTATTACAACAAAAGAAGCATTCAGAAAAAGTACTGGAAGGAACCATGCCAAAACATTGAGTACCTTAGGGGGTAAGCCCCGGAGGAATTTTTCTTCTTCTTTATGCTCTTCTATGCTTTAAACGTATTCTACTATGCATAGGTTACTTTTGAAATCAGAAAAAAATTAATTAATTAATAATAACAGAATACTCCTCCTCCCCAAATATAGGTAGGGGTTAGATGTCTGAAGAACTGAAAAGATAAATGTTTTGATTTCATCTCTTAAATATTTTCCTATAGTTCTTGCTTTAAATCCCATTTTCTATCTGGCCACAGAAACATGAATCTGATTACGTAGAAACTGTGTGTCCCTCAGCAGAGTCTCAAATTGCTCTGTCCTTTCAGGATTCCCTGTTTAAATTTCTTGATGATGAAAATTTGGTCTTGATTTTGAAGAAAGCTGTTGTGTATTAAGCTAACACTTGTGTTTAGTCAGTGGTTCTCATCCTTCCTAATCCTGTGGCCCTTTAATACAGTTCTTGTGGGTCGTGACCCACAGGCTGAGAACTGCTTTGTTTAGCGAATGTTTATAGCAGTCCACAGGGACCAGAAATACGAATTGTTAGTTATATTTTATCTTGCCCTTGAGTGCCATAGGTTTTGGTTTGTAGGCATATACTGGGTGGCCATAAAGTTTGTGTGCAATTTAAACTAGTGTGCAATTTTAAATGGCACACGAACTTTTTGGACACCGTCTATAAATGGATATGCTTCTGTGCATCCTATCATGCCTAGGAGCGTGCTGAATGCTCTTTCCTGGGACAGGAGTTCTCCCGACTCTTCCTTTCACTCTGAGAAATAGCCACGTCACTGTATTTCACCAGTCTCATTTCTGGTTGGCCTGAGGGATTCTCTCTGAAGATTTAGTAATGACTCGTGCTTTTCTGCCTTTGCTGTCTCCTTATTCTGCCCTCCCATGACTCTTGCCCCTGCCTTGACTTTTGCCACCTACATCTTCTAGTTCTCCCTGCCAGTATCTCCTGTGGTGCCACCTGTCCTTTTTCTCCCAAACCATCTTTTTTTCTCACAAAGGAAGTTCCCCAAATAGCCTTTGTCCCCATGACCAGGACCAGAACACGTGCTGTCCTTCCTGTTATCTGGCTTGCCTGTCTTCCTTTTCACCAATAATTTGCTGCTGATTGGGCAGGGGAGGAAAAGCGGCTTGGGTGCTCATTCATTTGTTCAGTGCAGTACCCATGTTGGATGCTGGATGTAATACTGAGTAATGTGGACATTGTTCCTGCCCCTGTGCTGGGCCTGGCAGTTCATCCCTGGGTCCGGGGATCTGCCTTCATTCACACTCACCTCTTCTTAGTCTTGGAGAGCTGATTGCTGCTGGTTAATGGAGTAGAAGCAGAGGCAGGAGGGCATGTCATGGAAGAAGGGAGAGGCAAAGGGGCTGTGGATAGAAGAGGGCAGGCCTGAGTCCTGGTCCTGGTCTGGTCACTCGCTGGCCAGTTTCCCCATCTGAACCTGGAATAAAGGGCATTGTTTATTACCTGTCTCCACTAGCCAGTATTTTAACAGGACCTTCACCTGTGTAATTTCACTTCCCTTTCACAGAACGCTGCAAGGCAGATTGGGTATTCTCATTCCTGTTTCATATATGAAGACACAGAAGCTCAAAGACATGTCAAGAAATGACAGAGCAGGAATTTGGACCCAGGTTTGGTCACCAAACCTGTCCTTTAAAAAAGAAGTAAATTGCCTTAAGTGATCTTTTTGCACAGAGTACACTGTGCAGTGTGTTCCTCGGGAAGCAGTTTTAGTGATTATAGAGAGTTTCCAGTAGTGTTCATCCATTCAACAAAATTTCCTAAATACCTGAGAGGTTGTGGTTTCAGAGTGCAAATTGGAGGGGGGCCAGAACCCCCAGGTGTGGATGCTGATTGTACCACTTAACTGTTACTGTGTGACCTAGAGTAAGCAATTCAACCTGTGTATTGGCCTTCTCAGCTATAAAGCATCTAACTGACCAGGTTGTTAATGAGAATTAGATGAGCTAATGAAAATACTCAGTACTCAGAACAGTACCTACCACACGATAAGTGCTAGCTATTTTTATTGCTGTCATTGTTACTCCTGTTATTGGCTCAGGAATACAATGGTGTGCAAAACACTTCCAGGTTCTAAGAAGGAGACCAAGAAGAAAGCAAGCTAGCTTTATTTTACTTGGAGGTTCCTATTCTCTTTTGCCATCATGCTCTTTTGATCACGAAACTCGCACCTGTGCCCTAGCAACCACAGTGCCATTAGTCACACTTAGGGAATATGGTTCACTTATTTGGATGGTTTGGCACAGATTTGGAACCCAGCTGGCAGGCCTTATTGTCTTCAAACTGTCTCCATCAGTTGGATTATTGTCAGTTCAAAGTTGGCAGGGATTGCAGCTGTCAGCCTGTCTACCCTTCCTAGTGCAGGCCTCGCTTGGAGAACAGTTTCATTTGGACTGGAGCAGAGGAGGATATCTCATTCCTACAAACCTAGAGATGAAATAGAAGGGCTTGTGCAACAGGCCTCTTATCTAATCTGCACCAGATCTTAGGAGCCCGATTCATTTCCAAGGAGCAGAGGAAGGCTTTCCCTTTCCAGCGCTGGAGTGTGAGAGAGCATGTGCGTGTATGTAGGGTTTAGTGGTGATGCTGGAGTTCAGCAGAGCGCTCACTGCCTTTGCCTTTAAACCTTTTGTTATGTATTAAGAGGACTCGACACTGATGAACCTGTTTTAGGCAGATGGAAAAGTCATTTTTTTTGGCCCTGTACATCATCAGAAATGGAAGATCTGTATGTGAGGAATTGTGTCTTCCTCAAACAGCAACATGTGGGTTGTGTTGCATTCCTAACTCAGCTTTGTGGGTCTTGCCAAAAAATATCTCAAGGAACTGAGGTGCAACATGCACCAAACCTCTGCAGAAGCCTAAAATAATCAACTCGTGTTCCAAGTTCATGAAAATGGATGTCAGTGTTCTGTCCCCAATGACCATACAGGTTCCCTGGCATGCCATTCATTGTAAATGGAGTCATAATGAATTCAACTCTAGTATATCACAAATGTGACCCATCTCAAGTGAATCTCTGGAGACATAACAAAAATTAGACATTTAATTATGCTACAGGGACGCTTTCTTAGACTTTTGAATTCTTATTCAAAAGATCACTCTATTGCAGCATGACAAACTAGCACCTCTGGGTTTGCCTACCAGCCCCAAGACTTCTGCTCACATTGACTTTGGGCAAGTCATTTGTGCCTTATACTTTCATCTGAAAAATGGAGTGACTGGTACCCTATTGTGAGCCTTTAGATCAGCCTTTGGAGTAAGGACACATGGACGTTGGTCACTTGTGTGATACCGGCTTGGCATATGCAGTAGCTTTCTGGTCACCAAGAAGAAGCTGGAAGGATGTGCACGGAAGACCTACCACTTGCTGTTGAGATTTAGGAAGAAGCCCGGAGCCTGGGCAGACTTTTCTGTATTTCCAGAAGCCACACAGGCTTGCTCTTATGGACAGCAATAGTTGTCTTGTACTGAACTGATCCCCGCTCTTGATCTGCAGTGCTAGGCAGGGGGAAGGCCTCAAAACAGGTGCTTTTAAAACAAGTATTTTTATTATGATATTAATTATGGTGTGGCACAAATATATGCTACATAATGTAATGAGTGGCAGAATAGGACTCAGACCCCAAAACGAGAGGGTGATTTCAATTGGAAAATCTGAGAAAATGTTCCTGAGTATGGGATGTTTGAATTAAGACACCTTACAGCCACCCCAGTGGATGGTGCTCCAGGTGTGAGGTGCCCATTGGGGGTGGGAGGGTGTCACTGACCAGGGAGAGCCTCCCTCGGCCTTGTGACTCGGGGCTTTTGCCTATGGCCCTGTCCTCCTTCATAGCCTCTGTCTGCCTTTTCTTCCATGCAGGCAGGTCCTGGGGGAAGTTGACACAGGTCAGCTGGTGCCTGGTGACCCATAACAGAGCAGGGGCTGAGGTCTGAGAACCTTAGTGGCTGGAAGATATGGAGCCAGGACCAGCAGAGGCAGGGTCATCTCCCTGCCCCCTCCACACCCCCTGGCCAGGCCTGAAGCGCTGCTATGCCTACCTTCTACTGGCACCTAGTATCATCCTTCTAGTTCCCGCCATGCCTTGTAGGTTCGGTCTCCTTCACCACAGCTGGCCTATAGGACTTTGGGAATCTCTCAGCCACCTACTCTTAGATTATGGTCTAGAGTTAGCTAGTTTCACTCATATTTTCCCCGTAGTTTTATTCTTAGAGGGTTAACTTACCTGCCATGTTTGTGGCTGTCTTGCCCTTGTTCTTTCGTGTCATTGCTCATATCATTTACAGAGGGAAACATTCTAGGGAAAGGGGGATGGGCTTCAGGGAGGGATGAGCCATCCTGTGTTGTTATATTCCTGGGACCCGGAGAATAATGAACATTGAATGCACATTAAAACCCTTTATTATTTATAGTAATCAAGGGGCAAGGGAGGAGGAGAGAGAGGAGGCACTTGGGGCTGGGGATGAGAGGGAAGGCTTTTGTGGGCTGGCTGTGTGGATAGATGAGGCCCCCACTTGCCCTAGATGCCAGGGCCCCTGCCCAGGTGCCCCCTGGGTCAGACAGAGCTTGCGTCCATGGAGGAAGCTGGAGTAGAAGGGAGAAGTTATGAGAGGGAGGGCTTATGGATGCTGTTACTCTGAGAGCTGTTATTTTGTCGTCAGTAACAGCCCTGCATCTGAGAAGCGTCTGTCTCTGTCCTGCCGTACCTTCACACTGAGTGTCTTTAGTGACCAGAGGCTGTGCTAGGTGACAAGGCCGTCTGGATTCTGTCTTGGTAGCTCTCCCTCAGGAATGGTGGTGACAAAGTCAGATCTGTCTTTTATGATAGAAAGGCCCCTCTTGCCGTTGTATGGAGAAGGTAGGTAGAGACACAGCCATGAGGGACATACGTGACATCTCATAGCTGGTAGGCAGCAAGCCCAGCTGGCTGATGCCCACATTCTTCCTTGCTGTGCTCTGGAGTCCCTTGGTGCTTCTGTGTGCCCTAGTCCTGGTGTTGTCAAGTCTCCTCTTAGGCATGGCTGAGAAGGGAGTCCAGGTGGCACTCTGTGGCTGCTCCGTGACGTAGGCACCAGCACAACCAGCTCTGCAGCACCTGGCCTGCTCCCTGAGTGGAGTCTCACCAGCCTTTCCTTTGTCCTTAATCCAGGCCTAGCATGTCCTTGACTTCAGGAACTGTCTTTTTGGGAAGGGTCATTTCTTCAGCAGTGATTTTTCTGAAGAGCAGCCCTAGAAATAGGTCTGGTTTAGCTTTTGCCATCTTTTTTGCCTAGTCCCCATATCTGATTCACCAATGTGACGGGAGTATCCTTACACTCTGTGTTGAGATTCACATTATAGAGCTGGACACTGTCACCTGAACAAAGGCACTAAGACCTCAGGAATACTTAGGAGCCAACTCAGGTTATAGGTGTGTTTGTAGGTGCTGGTGACAATTTGTGACTTTGGCTGCCTTGATGTGGATGAGGCATACTGGGGATGAAACTTGTGAGCTTCAGACGTGCCCAGGTTAGGCTGGATCAGTTCTCCTTCAATGATCCTAAAGGGAGGGATCATTGAATTGAATTGAATTGGAGAACTCTAGGAATTGGCCATTTGGTCTCCCAGTCTGGGGAGGTGGGGACGTGCAGGGCCCAGCAGGGAGTGTGGCATGGCCACCTCCTGCAGTTGGGTTAATTGCCACATTGTTCCAGAAAAATGGAATTTGTTGCCAACATTTAAAAATGAGGACTTAATAGATTGAAAGAGTCCTAGGACATAGAAGTCAAGCGCGGTGATCTGTGGACCTTGTCTTCAATTTGAAAAGAGACCAACAGTGAATATGTGTTTCCAAAACAACTGGGGAAATTTGGATACTGAATATCTGGCTATTTGATGATATTGAGGAGTTACTGTTATTATTTTCAGAAGTGATAATGGTATATCTTTTTTTTTTTTTTCTTTTGAGGGTCCTTTTACAGATTCACACTGAAATATTTATGGATAAAATGGTGTCATCCGAGACTTGCTACAAGTAACACAGTGGTGGGAAGAAGGATTGTAAATGAAACAAGACTGGCTAAGAATTGATCATCCTTGAAAGTGGGTGATAGGCACATGAAAGTTGGTGATAGGCACATGAAAGTTGGTTCTACTGTTTGGTTTCTTGGGTTTGTTTTTGAAAATTTCACAGTAAGATTGTATTTCCCACCAAAACTCAGCTCTCTGATTTTTTTTTGGAGAACTCGGAAGGTCCAGTGGTTGCCAATCCCTCCTGGCTGCTGGAGCCTTAGCTGGGTGGGAATGTCCCAAGGCTACATGGAGGGAAGCCTGGGAAGTGTGCAGCTGAGCTCTACTGCCCTAATAGGCCGGGCGTGTTCTCTAAGGGCTTGTGAATCACCGGTGTGTGTTAGTCCATGACAGAACCCTCTGAATAGGTGACACAGTCCACCATTCTCAGCAGAGTGATCTTCTAGCCTGAATAGTGCTGCCAGGATAATACTCTAGAACAGGCTGGATAGACTGAGCAATGGGGCTCCTACCACATGCTGGCCTGGTTCCATCTAAGACGTACCCACTAGAGAGGGATTTGACAAATCCACACCAGCACCAACACCCAGCCCTGTGAAAGGAATTATTTGGAATCTTTCTCCCATTTTAACACATTTGCGACTTAGCCAAATGTCTTCTGCAAAGACTAATAAAGCCTTAACAGCTTCTGAAACACCACGCTAGACCAGCCAGGAGCTGACAATTTGGATTCCATCTCCAGTGGGAAAGATTCAGAACTGCAGGTTTTAGAAGCTTGTAAAGGCTTCTTGTTTGTGTAATGTTCATCGAACACAAATTCTTTTGCAAATAATGGTCTGCAACTGCAACTGCCTTAAAGAAATAAACTCAACTTGCTTAGCTTGGGAATGGATCTGTCAATGGTTAAAAAAAGCCAACAAACACACACACACATTCTATTAGCTGAATCGTTTTAATTAAACCACATCCTTGAAATGATCTGTACTATAGGAAGGGACTGTATGTGTACCACACTTTCTAAAAAGATATGTAAAGGGTCTCCAGAAACAATCAGTATTTATCCTAGAGAAATCATTTCCTCTGCCTAGGTCTGTTTCCTCAGCTGTAAAATGAAGTAATGAGGTCAAGACATCATCCTTGGAGTGATGCTGTTCGTAAGGGCTGTTACTTAGCATAACTACAGTGCATTAGGTTTTATTTGCTATCTTTCTCTCTCTTCACGTACAAATGGTGGTGATGAGACCCCCATATTAAATGCATATTCAAATATAGGGATCAGGAGATCAAGACTGGGGCTCAAGTGGGTTACCAAACTCTTCTGACTTGCCTTTGTACACAGAGTAGGCTGGGGATCTGAGCATGAGGGTTGAGGGTATAGAAAGTCTAGAATTCTTCAGCCCTTTCCAGGACACCCCTGCTGCCTGAGTGGGAGGCCAGGGAGAGTTAGGAGGGAATGCAGCTCCAAGGGTAACCTCAGCTCTCCAGCTGATCAGCCATGTGGCCTTGGGCTGGGCCCTGGTCTCCCTGAGCCCTTCTCGCCTCATCAATAAAGGAACTGGTGGGGGAATTGATGGAGTTAGAGTCTAGCCTGTGTCTTCAGTCTCCCTGGACTGGTAGTTAAACAGAGAGGCACCCAGATTTTCCTGCCCTAGAGTGACCTCAGGAAGGTCCAACTTCTGCTGCAAACAAAGTGACCAAACCGTACTTTTTGAAATTCACCTCCTTTTTACAAAACTGGAATCCTCATGATAAAGAAAACTCTGATGTCAAGTCAACCCTGCAACCGCAGCGTTTCCAGAGTGTGGGTTTATAGAATCACGTACTTTTAGTGGTTGAAAGGAACTTAGATGTACCAGTTATTTCAAAGTTGTGAAGAATAGACTAAAATAGTTTAAAGCTGAATTTTAAGCCTCTTTTGGCCAGATCAAAGAAACCCAAACTTCTAAAAATACCAAATTAGCTTTTTAAGCATAGTTTCTATCTTTAGTTGAAAATGTGTGCAGTGTGTGCTCCCAGAGCCTACTTAAATGTATCCATTGAAATGAGGATTTACCTTGAAAAAGGAGGCTTCTGGCCTGCAGTAATAATTAAGTAACTTTCTCTAGCCTTCACCCTTCCCAGCCCATGTCAGGATTCGACAGTGTAGACTGGAGTCACCTTCCTTTTCTTCTGAATTCATCCTTGTCTTCTTGCTGGAGTTAGTTGTGGTACAAAAGAAGTTACACTTTTGAAAACCACGGTAAAAAGACATGGGAGAGAACTTTTAGTTTACATGTCATAAACAAAAATGGATATTCCTATGCAGGGCACAATCTGAAATATTTGTATTTGGGTTTCAAATGTATTATAAGATGCTCTCTGTGGCAGATCGGCCTTTCTAATTGCTGTGCTTGTTAAAATTCAAATTAGGCTTTACTCTCTTAGCAAACATTGACTGACAGTTGCAGAAAGTAGCCCAGAATCATGCTGAGTGATGGGGAGCCAGGCAGCATGGGGTAGAAAACTTGCCACAGAGCAATCACAGAGAAGTGGATAGACTTGACTTTGGGTACTTTCATTCCAGGTGCCTTAGTGACAGAGCTTCTTGCCACAGTTGCTTGGCTGTGAGGAGTGTAGAAGAGGCTGCTGTCCCCTGCAGTCGCTGAGGGACTAGCTATCTCAGATACTGGCTTCATATCTGGCTGGCTACACTCCACTCATGTGGGGTTCAGGACTGTGACTAGTGGGCCACAACCTAGGAGCGCAGAGCCAAGACTCCCAGGAAGGGGACACAATCTCCCCAGGCCTCTGCTGAGCATCTCTGACCTTCACATTCCTTACCAGGATGGATCCTGGGGTCAGCTGACCTCTTTAGGATGTAGAAGTGCCTGTGTGGTACGTGGATTCTGGGTGGGATCTCTCTTGGTTTTGCCTGCAGTGGAAGGAAAGGTGACATATCTTAAGTACCTCCTTTATTTATGCAAAGCACATTCACAACAACCCTAAAAAGGTATTCTTCCTCATTTTGCCTCTTATGAAACTGAGGCTCAGAGAGGACACTGGCCTGCCCAAGTCTTTTGCTGCTAGCAAGTGGTGGAGCTGATAGGAAGTCTGAGATTGTGTGACCCTGAAGCCATGCTCTTGCCACGGTGCCATTCTTGCTTTGTTGGCTAGTTGTATTCTGCCCACTTCTAAAAAAGATTTCCAGTGGCTTATGAAGGTACACAGCACAGTATGACAAGCAATGCAGTGAAGACGGAGGCTAGTAGGAAGGAAGAGGAAATAAAGTGAGGGGGGGAGGCAGTTAAACCCAGAATTAGGCAACTACCCAGAGTATATTCTGTAGGCCCTGTGCACTTCATAAAAATGAGGCAGAGATTTAATTGTGGGCTTCCCAGCAACCAGTGCAAAGAGGGCAAGTGGATGAGTCATGTGAATTCCACTATCCATGAGCTGAAAAATAAAGTTCTTGCTTAGAAAAACCACAGCTCCTCTTGCATTGATACAATTTCTCCCCAGAATCCTTATAAAGAGGATTCACTCTTGTTTCATTGCTGTTTACAAGTCTCTGGCAACCAAGTGCCATTGACATGTGTCTTATAGGTTAATAGAGACAGTATTACAGTGATCTGAAAGAAGAAAAATAATTACAGGCCCACTTCAGGGAGTATATGCTTTTTTCTAAAGGTAGAGGAACTTCTGTTTGTATTTATGAGGTGTGGGTACCACGTTTTGATTTCAGATACAGAGCAAATGGAATATGTAAAGCACTGATCATTAGGAACAGAGAAGAATGAACTCTATTTCTCTCTAAAATCTACTTGGTTCCCTCTTTTTATGTACATACTGTTTGAGGACAAGGAGATCTCTAAGAATTTTCTTGTCTTCAGGTTTAGCATCTGACCTGACTTGGTTATAGGGCTCTGCTGGAGGGAAAAGGCTGTCTCATGGAGCCCCCACCTTGGATAACCTTGGGGGGCCCAGGGAGGGCCCTGACTACTGGGCTCATCTGGTCTCTAATCCTCCTTTGGCCTCGGCTCTGCCAGCTTCCACATGGTGGCACACACCGTCACCATCTTCTGTGTATTTGTGTTGCCGGGTTCAACCATCAAGACGGAGAGAAACTCCTCACTCTTGGCAGCACTTAGTTCTGGTTCCAGATATCAGGGAAGGGCTTTGGCCCAGGGTAGTCTGTGCCTCCTCTAGGCCAGCCTGTTGGGGCCAGCCTACTATGGTGGGTGGGAGGCTTCCCAGGCCCTGTCTCTGAAAGTGTCAGAGTCTTGGGGGCCCACTGCATGGTAAACAACAGATACAGTCCTTCTCACATCCAGGAAGTATCCTGAGGCCTGCCAAGGAGTCATGGCTTTCTGTCACCATTGACCTGGACAGGGTTTTGCCAGTGACCTTAAGGTGGAAAGCTCCAGATCTTATTACTGACCAGTATACCCAACCACTGCCTTTCTTTTTGATTCTAAAAATGATCCTTGGGTTTGAGAGGGTTGCTTTTCACGTAGCTGAAGTCACTGGTTATACATTCTGGCACATTTCAGGAGAGCAGAGGCAAGTTCCTCCACTTCCTTGCTGCCCAGGTGCTGGGATCCATCAGAATACCTTTGGGGCTTCTGCAAAGCCAGGCCTGCTTTCTTCTGACACAGGCTGAACCCCACTGGATTTTTCTTGTAGCCGGAACAGGCCTCCTGGCAATCCTGGGCTACTAATGCATGCTGCCTACTGGGTCATAGCGACCCTCATTCCATGGCTCTGTGACCTCAGTGGGACTCATCTCACTCTCACGTCAGTTACAACCTGCAGGAGGCATGTGTTTTCGATGAGAGGCTCGTCTCACCCCCTAGCGAGTAGGCATCTGTTTTTATCCGTCTGCCAATAGGGCCTTGGAGACTAAAAGGATCAAATTTTACTTTTTTCTCTGACCGTTTAGATTGATGCTATGTATACAGAAAAATGTGCACATCATTCAGTGTACATTTTTAATTTGCACAGACTGAGTAAATCCCATCCCCAACACCCAGGCTGAGAACCTCACAATGCCCTCAGCAGCAGCAGCCCCTCAACCCTTGGCCCCATAAATTGCAAAGAATATTAAAGGAAGGAGGAAAGAAAGAAAATTGCATGTGTGAATAGATTAGAACAGACATTTTGCATGCTATTTACTTGCCCCAAATTCTCATTTTAAAAATTAAGAATCAAACTCAAAAAGTACAAGTGACTTGACCAAGGCCACAGAGCCTAAAAGTCTCAGTCCCACGGTCTCCATGCAACATTCTTAGGTCTAAACCACACTGTTGAGTTTCATTCTCTCCTTATCTTTTATAGATTATTAGGAAATGAAATAACATGCTAATAATAATGTTCAAAAGTTCTTATGAATTTTGAAGTGTTGTATAATGATTAAGATAGAAAGGAGAAACTAGGAAATGAGAGCTTTTAATTGTAGCTTACAGGAAATTCTAACTAGTAGGAAATCTAATTCAGGCAGCCCTGGGAAACATCACACGCTATGAGATGAAAGTCAGCTAAATCGAGGTCTAATTCTATAATCTAAATATAGTTGTAGATATATTACAGTTTGGCCTTTTCAGATAGGGAGAGTATCATTCACTTTAAAAGTACCTTTTGTATTACAGAGAAGAGAGCGGCTCGCTGTGACAACATGGGAGGAAGGGAGAGTGCGTGGCATGAGGAGTTTTTCAGTTCCATTCCTTAGTTGTCATTATTTTCTTAAATTTTATGGTAAGAATTACTTGTGTATTATATGTACAAAAAACAAATGGAAAAGATGAGGGAAAGCACCTCAGAGGAGCAGTTTGTTGGAGAATGCTGTCATGGCGTGCACACAGAAGGAGGCCTGGGAGTAGAGTGTGCTGGGCCCGAGGGATGCACGGGTTCCCCTTCCACTATGGTGTCAGAAACGGCTGCCTCAACTGTCACTCCTCACCAGCAGGACATAGGACTGTCTTCTTCCTCACAACTTTACCAACACTGGATAATGTCAACTGTTAATATATCTTCCACTAGTAAAAAATATATTACTTTAAATTGACATTTCAACAGTGAGGTTAGCCATCTTTCAGTGTGTTTATTAGTCAGTAGTATCTCTTAAGTTATCTTTTGATATCCATGAGTATGGTATTCTTTCTCTTATTCATTGCATATGTTTTCCCCAAATCTACTATTTGTCTTAGAAATATAAATATATCTTTTTATACTCTGTTATAGCAAGTTCTGGTTTTTCACTTGGGTTTTGAATCTGACAGCAGTTTTGTGTGTATGGTGTGAGGTGTAGGGATCTATCCCCTCCTGTCCCCACCCCACAGATAGCTAATTTTCTCAATACAGTATTCTTTTAAATAATCTGAATAAAAGAGAATAAAAAACCTGGTTTGGAGAGATGGGGAATGTGAACCCAAAATATGCATAAGCAATTTTTATTTAAAAACTCAGATGGGGAGCAGGAGTTTAAAATGAATTTCCCCTGAAAGCCAAAACTTGTAGAAGTGGTAGCCCAAGGGCTCTCCCGAGAGCTTTAATGTAATGTTTCTCCCATCAGCCTGCCTCTTCTTTCTCATACTTTCTTGAGCAGGCATTAAAGATCTGATGACTAGTGTGAATGTGGCAGCAGTTTGGCATTTAGGATTGTGGCATAATTGCACATATTGGAAAACTCTAAATTTACATCGGTTGATCTACTGTGTCTCATTATCCTGGAGGTGTAAAAATTCCATGTGCCTCTTTGTACAATTGTCCTGCTGTATGCAGCACAGCTCAGGGGAAGCAAAAGTTACTGTAATTTACAGACAAGTATTTAAATTTGACTTTTATTCTATTGATACTGAAACCAGAATTTGAATTTGCTTTTCCTATCTGATTTTCGTTTCCCCTTTGACCTCTCCTCTCCTGAAGATACTGAGGCACAAGGAACACCTTTCCAGTCCTTACTCAAGCATCACTATTTCCCCAGCCCCAGGCTGGTCCAGGGCTATGGTGCCGCCTTGTCTGTGCTCAGGCTGTGAGAAAGGTTTGGTCCCAGCTAAACCTGTTTATTGACGTACTATTATTAATAATCAAAAAATTTCTCCTCTAAGAGCCAAGAAATAAGAACTTCAAAAAGAATTTTTACTTTTTCAGGATGATTTTGAGTGGAGTTGGTGGTACGTGTATGTGTATATATGTGTAAAGGATGAGATCTTTCTTAGCTCTTTGTAGCTGATCACTTGCCCTCTCCTTCTTAAAACATTGTTCTTCCATTGACTCCTGGGATACCAGACTCTCCTGGTTTATCCCACCTGCCATTTACTCTGCTGGGGCCCCACTCCCTCCTTGACTCTGAGGTTGGGGTGCCCACAAGTGCTAGGGGCCTGCCCTTCAGTATCTCTAGTCCCTGTCCCTAGGGGATCTCATCCACTTTCTTGGCTTTAAATACTATCCATAGAAGGATGGCATCTAAATTTATATTAACCCAAATGTTCAACTGAATATTCAACGGCCTGCCCTACTCAGCATCTCTACTTAACATGGCTTAAAAAGAAAACTGTTGATTCCCCCCATGCTTCCCCTATCAAACCCCATCCTCTGGAAGTGATGGCACTACTCACCAGATGCTCAGGCTGCAACCCAGGTGTGCCCACTTGCCTGCTCTCCTCCCCACTCTGTACACCCTGTTCACTGGCAAACCTGTTTTTCCTCCTGGATATACCTGGCTCCAAAAACTTCTTCCTGCTTCACTGCTGCCACCTTGGCCCAGGCCACCATCATGGCCAACTCCACCACTGCTTCCATTCTTAGCCACCTTCTGTCCGTTCCCTTTACCTAGCGGCCCCAGTTTTATTTTTAAGTAATGTAATTCAGATCATATGGCCTCCCTACTTAGACCCTCTGGTGCCTTCCCAGCTGACCTTCTATGATCTCTGGGGTCCTGTGCCACCTTCGCTCACTGTACCAAGTCTGCTTCAACCAGGCTGTCCTTCCTGGAACATGCCCGGCCACCTTCCTGCTCAGTCCATGCCCTCTGGTTTCTTTCACCTAGCATGCCCAGGAATCCCAGTGGTTGGCGTCCCCACTGAGGCTGTTACCGTGCTCCCACCACACACCATCGTTCTTTTGTTTCCACTTCTCTGTCTTTTCCTGCTAGAATGCTAGTCCCATGAGATTGGGGATCCTTTCTTGTTGCTTCCCAGTGTAACTACAAGCCCTGGTACAGAGCTTGGTATGTAATCGACTAGCTGACTGGATATGTGCATGGAGTGGTGTCGGGACCAGTGGTCACAGTTGCCAGGGTTGGGGGGGGACCCAGCATCACTACCCACTGCATGTCCCTCCCATAAAGCCAAGAGTATCTGCTTAATGGACAAGGAGCAGGACTTCTGGACAAGCACATGTAAGCTCTTAGAAGCATTTTTTAGTAGACTAAAAATGTTCTAGGGGGTAGAAGGAGACAAACATGCCACAGCCATGATGCTGGGGGATGGGTTCTGGGCTGGGAAAGAGGCTCCTTAGGGCCTATGTGGACTGTGGATGGAAGAAGAGCTCCAGTGGGCTATGGCGAGGCCTTTACCCAAGAGCAAGTCATCACATACACCAGGGGAGCCAATTTTGAATTTGGTCATGTGTAAATGTTTGAATTTTTGGCAAAAGCCAAAGTTAATGTAATAGCGTGGAAAATTGATATTAGATTTTGAATTGTAATTAATCATGTAATTAATTATCAGTATAAGATTATAAATCAAACATTTGGTTAAAAGGATCACTTTTAGTGGCTTTTTCCTAACAGTAACTCAAAAACAGCTCAAAGCCAGAGACTGTGGGCTTAATTCCCGGTCGCCCTTAGTGAGTCCTTGAGTTAGGAAAGAGAGCCCCTACCACTGTACTCAGGATTTGTATTTCTCTGTTCATCTGTTCATGCAGGGACTGTGTTTCCGGTGCCGTGGCTGTAGGCCCAGTGGTAGGTGTTGCAGGGCAGAGAGCAGGGACCTGCAGCATGGCTCTGGGCCAGGAAGTTGTGATTAATATTGTGATAAGCAGAGGGCTGCCAGGCAGTGGTGCTGCCTCTCAACAACAGGGTCCTATACAATAAGAACCTCTGTGTTAGAGAAGCTGACCAGCATCTCTACCTGACACTTGAGCAGAAAATGGCGTGGTACAAAGTAGATGGCAAATCCCTCCTCAGGTGGTCCTTGGAGACTGGCTTTCCCTCATGCCCCATTTGCCTCAAGAAGAGCCTACAATGTGAACAGAATCCTCTTCTCGCAGTCAGGTATTGACTGTGCAGTCCCCATACCACCCAGCCCTGTCCTGACCCTGCTAAAGCTAGGAGACTCCTTAAGGTCCTCACAGATCTGCCTGCAGGGCATACCACCCCGTACCCCACAGATGCAATTGTAGTCCTACGTGCTTAACTGTAGAGATTTTTTTTTTCTTTATCTACCAAGTAGTATACTATGTCTTGTGGAATTTTGAAATTAAATGGAAAACGAATGTGTGAATATCAGACTTGCCCCTGAGCTCACAAACAGCCCTCACTTGAAGTAGCAGCTGAGCAGGGGTAGCTACTTATGTGGATACCTCTTTCTGTCTTTTTTTAAAGAACCTTCACTCAGTACTTAGCCCCCCACAAGCTCCCCTGTCCATCCATTCCTTCTACTTGCTGAACTCTCTCCACTGACTGCACTTTCTCCTAACACAGTATATGTTTTTCTGTCACCTATCTTGCCCCTTTAGGATGTAAGTTGCATGAATTCAAAAGCTCATTTCAGTTTTTATGAATGAAATAGTGAATGGCATATAGTACGTGCTGAAATATTTGTGTAGTGAGTGATGAGTATCATTTCGGAGCACTCAGTATGGCGTGGATTCCATGGAATAGCTGCTTAGTGGCCAAATGAAAGTGGCGAGCCATTCCCAGAAAGGACTTTAGTTACATTCTTCACAGATCTGTGCTTATTGAAACAACATCCTAAGGGTTCTGAGTGGTATTTAAATTGTGAATGCAAATGGCCGAGACTCATTTCTAATAAAACAGAGAGGGGTGGTCACATAAGTAGGAAGGTAAGTTAGCTATTGTTTTGGGAAGAAAGAAAAGTAGACCCATAAGGTTCTGCAAGTCTGTCTTGGCAGGCATTTTCTTGCTTGTTGATTGCTAGGGTTTCTCTCTATTTGCATTTTAGGCTAAAAAGTGTAACTCGGCTCTGGCCAATAACACACCAGTAAAATGTAGTTTATCCTTCTATCTCTCTTCCTCCATACCTGTGAGTGCCGGCAGCTGCCACTGTAAATGGGGAAAGCTGGATGTGCTCTGCTGCCTCCTTTTGCTCACTGGGGTGTTGTGGGTTGGTAGAGGAGGCCAAAAGCTGGGGACACCAGCCTTAGAATTAGTGTCAGGAAACAGAAAGACATATCACAAGGCCTCTTGAGTATCCTCACCTGCAAAACAGGGACAATCTTAATCCCCTTACTCTGTGGTGACAGGCACCCACAGAGGTAGTGACAATGTGCTGTAGCCAAGGAAAGCACTCGTTCATTAATGCATTCATTTGTTCAACCAGCGATTACTGCCAGCTCACCTGTCGATGCAGTATTATGTAGCCACTAAAGACTAAAGTTACGAATACTGTTTAGAAGCGTGGAGATGTTTATGCTGGTGGTGGGAGGTCCAAGGACTGTGTGACTCTACTGTGTACATGGGATGGATTATAGGTGTTTTGAATACAAAATTTTTCTTCAATGCTGTTGTATTTGATCTCCTTAAAATAATTATTTTTAGGGTGACAGCTTCTGTCTTAGAAATTAAACCTTGAAAAAGAAAAAGAAAGGTACTATGTATTTGTATGAAATTCAGCTGAGGTGTGATCTTCTGACCCAGAAGCCATCCCCATCTCCCCAGCCCCTCGTCATTTCTCCCTTTGTGATGTTAGGGGTTCAGCCCTTTTCCTCTGGCCTCCCAACCGTGGGAGCCTGCGCTCATGACAATGAACAATTATGTATGTGTCCATTGCAGCCTTTAAACTGTAGGGTAGAATGTGGGCTCTGATTCTTGTTTATTTCCTTGTTGGTTGACAAAGAGGCGTATCTCTCATGAATAGGATGAGTGGATTATTCACCTTTCCAAACCTGTTTCCTGATCTGTAAAGTGTACCCACCTGCTGAATTGTTGTGAGACAATGCATGCTAAAATTTTCAATATTGGACTTGGTACACAAAGGGCTCCATGAATATTCTCTTCCATCCTTTACGGATTTCTTTTTTGAATGCTCAGATTGTTTGCAGCACGAACCTGCCCTGTACTTTGATCAGGCTGTTTTTATACATAACTGCTTCAAGAGGGTCTCACAGGACCAGTTCTGAAGGCCCTGTGTTCCTTGGACTGTGCTCTCCCATAGCATCCCTCTTGGCATGGGCCCAGCTGTGAGATGGGGAGGTGGCTCAGCTGGGAAGACTAGATGTCAGTGAAAAATGCTGGAGGTGGTTGGCATTCACAAAACCTGGTCATAAAAGCAGCACGTTTTCAGAACAAAATGAGCACTGTGAAAAATAAAAAACGTGCAAGAAGAAATATATTTGAATATGAAGGCATTGCAAATAGTTTTGCAAGGTATTAAGGTCACATTAATCTTAATTTTATTATATATTAAAGTTTTTCACTTTTCAAATAATGCAGTTTTCGTTGTTTTAAAACGTCTGAGAATTATAGAGCTATTTGGCATGGCTGTCAGGCAGGGACTCCTGCCATTTATTGGGGCCCTGGTTTTATTTAATAGCCAGATGAATGGAACAGTTAATAAAAGAAATATTGCTTTATTCCCTGACATTTATGTCCTTGGTTTCCAATAAAGAATTGAAATTATGAATAGTTGATGGTTTAAATTGATGTTTTATGTTGAACGCTAGCTATAATTTGCCCTCTGAGGATTGTAATACCGAGAAACAGATGGTTTTTCACAGTAACAAATTGCTATGTGTATACAGTCTATAGTCTTGGCTTTCAGCTACTTTCACCTTCAGTTTTGAGCTGCCTTGTGGCTGGCCAACCAGGGGGAAACCAGCCACTAAAGGAAGGGACCTTCTGCCCTGAGGGACACACAACCAGGCCCCAGGAGTCCCGGGAATACGGAGAAATATGGCTGGCCCAGGATGTAGCCAATACCTCCTGCACTGGGCCCTGGCTTCAGGAGCCAGCGCTGAGAGGAGCCTTCTATACAAGGTCATGATGGCAGCTGTGAGATGGTGCCCCTGGCATTGCTGCTTGTGGCCATCTGGAAGCATGCCCCACTACAGACTTCACATCCTTCTAGCATAGGCAGAGAAACGCACTGGTGTGTTGTTTCATTTTGCAGGTGCCCTACAGTGGACAAGTTAAGTGCTTGGACTCTGAAGCCAAGTGGCCAGGCGACCTTGGGGAAGTTTCCAAATCCCCCTCTCAGTTTTCTCATCTGTAAAATGCAAATAACAGCAAAAGCTGCCTCCTTGTTGTGAGGATTAAATGAGATGATCCCTGTAAAACAACATTTACCATGATGCTGGGTACAGTCACTGCCCAGCAAATAATGGTGGTGGAGCCACAGGAAATTTCAAAGCAGACTGATGTAGTGTGATGCCTGATGTTACAAAAGCTTCCTTGTTTTACAGAGAGAGTTCCCACGAGGGTTCTTTAAACAGCCATGCTTTAGGGTGGCAGAAATTTAGTTTCCAGAATATTTTAAAGGAACACAGCTTCTGTGGTAGTGAGGCATTTGAAACTGTAACCCATCCAGAGTGTCTCTGTTATGTTGGCCTTTGAGACCACCTGCCGGGAGGAGGGACTTGGGCTGTGGCAGGTCTGACTGCCAGAAGCTGGAAGTTGTTAAACTGGTGAAATTTAACACCAGTATGAAGGGCCCCTGGTAGACAATTCAGAAACACTTACAGATAGAAAATAGTGGGCCTGGCTTTCAGGTATAATTTTGTACAAGTGATAATAACAAAGACAGTGTTGTTGATGCACTGTGGTTAGAGCTTAATATTTTTGAAAAATTTCATCAGTGAGATGGGAGGAGGGGTTCTGCCTCATCTTAAGAAGAGTGTTGAATTTAGTATTTTTTTTCTTCTTTAGGTGATGTCCCAAGAGCTTGTTTTCAAGACATTTGTTTAGAATACAAGGTTCTTTTCCATAAGGAGTTATAGAAATGTGCTCTTGGCTAATTGAATAAGAAACCTGTTCATCTCATGACTCACCTGTGTGCGAGCTGGCAGCATTTCCTGAATGCCTCTTAGTGCTGAGCTTTGTCCTTGCATTTGATCTTCCCAGTGACGATGAGAGGCGAAGGCCGCGTCTGGGTCCCCTTGCTGTGTTGGGACTGCTAGCTGTGCCTTGATGGCCTCTAGAAGAGAAGCATGGCTGAGCTCTGGAGCCTATTCCCTGTGGACTCCTTGGCCTGGAAGTGTGTTTTTTGGCTCTCAGAAGAACCAGGTGTTAACTAGTGGTGGTTTGGAGATTAGAGGAAGTGGGAGGGGAGTGCTGGGTTGGGGTAACGAGACCAGACTCTGGACCCTGCTACAGAAGAGTCTTTTGGATCTTTTCTAGCTGTAACATTGGAGAAGGAGCTGATCCTGTCAGGCCCCACAGTGTCTCCCTGCAGGGACCAGCCAGCTTCTTCCTGGGAAACCCATGGCCCTGGCCTGTGCTCCTGCCTTGCTGACCCTTGACATTCCAGGTCTGTCTCTCTGGGGTCCCCCTGAGGCCCATCTGTCCCCACCTATACCCACTGTGCTTAGCTCAGACATCGCCACCCCAGAGCTCTGATTCTCTCTGTCTGGGTGAGACGCCCACTCGGGTAGTGATCTTCTGTTTACCTTCTAGCACAGTGCCTGGCCTACAGTAGATGTCGATGAGGGCAGGACAGGTGTGTACACCACAGTGGTGAACTGAGAGCGCTTCTCACATCCTCATCGGGAAACCCTAAAGTTGCAGGGAGGGGTGTATATGACCCATAATCAGCAACGACGCAGATACTTCACAGGCACAGTAGTTTATTGGCAGTAGTGACTAATGGATTTTCACATCTACAAGTGGAAGAAATCACAAGTCCAGAAGTTCTACTTGTTTTGAAGTCTGTTATAGATCAGAGTCATGTTTAAAAGTTTTTGAATTTTTTTTATTGAAAAGAAATTTGTTTGGTGAGTTGACTGTTGAAGGCCTGTGTTCTGGTTTGGGTAGTGGTAGAGACCCTCAGGTAGTGGTAGAGACCCTCAGGCTCCCTTCAGGAGCCCTCTGACTCCTGTGTCCCACTCCACATCCGTCTTTCTCTCTAAAACAAGGGCAGGGACAGTGTCTTTATCAGTCATTGTGGTGTCCTGGTGCAGAGGATATGCCTGAGGCTGCATCAGGGATGCTAGGGCACTGGTCTGACGGGAAACAACAAATTAATGGGATTAGTCTGGCTCCATATTATTCCTTACACAGATTAAACACAAGTATACACTGTTTTCCACCCTGGAAATAAGTCTAAATTTAACTCTTGCCCAGAAGCACCAAGGTCAGAGGTGGTGACAGTGTTGGTGTCAGAAGCTGTTCTCTCTGTAAGTCAACCCTGATGTCTAATAAGTGTCCCAGTGAATTGCTCACAGCTCAAGTCAGCCCACTTTGGGGGCTGCAGTGGGAGGTGAGAAACCCATACTGAGCCCCGAAGTTCTCAGTGAGCCATGAAGAAGGCATCACCTCTCCCTGGCTGCAAAAGCTCCCAGCTCTATTTACGGTATCCAGGCCCCAGTGGGTGTTCAGTTTCCTGAGAGCTCCTTCCTCAGGAGGCCTCTCAGAGTTCTTCCTCCACCAGCTTCCTACCATGGACCTGATCCCCAAGCTCCCAAGTCTCCTATTGCTCCTTTCCCTTCATTCCCAGTTCCCTGGGCAGGCCTCCTGCCTGCTCTAGGACACAGCCTGGCCAGTCCTCCTTGTTGTTTTCGTCCAACCTGAGGGGCTCCTGGATCCCCAGGCATTTAGAATGAGGCCTGTCTCCTACAGGGCTCTCCCCTTGTCTTTCTATTGGGTCCCGCTCACCCTTCAAGTCCTTGCTCAGTCACTTGTTCCCTCCTCGACCCTTCCCAAACCTTGCTCTTTCTGTACTCTTGTTGGCAGCATAGATGTCACCCCACCACCCTGTGGCATGTGGGCCTCACTGTTCACTCAAATGTGGAACTGGAGACCCTGGGCTCTGATTTCACACGCTGTCCCCACTGGACCTGGCCTGGGACGTTGTCTGTGCCAAGCAGGAGCAGCTGAGTGCATGTGGAGACATGGGACGCAGCACTACTTGGCCATGGTTTCATCTCCCCACCAGCATCCTGGGGGGGAGGTGGGAGTAGGTAATGATCTCTTGATTTCACACATGGGAAAACATAGGCTCAGAAATATTAGCAAAGTTTCGGATCTCTCACAGAAAGTCACAGAGCCCAAACTCAAACCCAAACCTAGCTACCACCACTGTGCTGGGCTCGGTGTTAATTTTAACAGAAGGTCCTGGCATATAAGAGCTCAAAGGCACTTTGGAGGTGACATGCTCAGCCCTGTTGTTGATGGAAGCTGAGATGGACAAAGTAACTGCTAGGGCTCTTGAAAGGAGTTGGGGTAAAGAATGATGGCCTCACAGTGGGGAGACCTGGCTTAGCTGGGGAGAGGCTAAGAGGTGGAAGACAGCTGTCCAAGTGGTGGAATCTTACAGCCTCAGCCTTGTTAGGAAGCCTTAGTGCAAAGAGCAAATATTTAAGTTCCATTAGGTACAGATTCCCACTAATCTCCCCTTAACTTCACCCACTGGCTACAGAGGTGGTACCATAAGGCCCAGTATGGCGCAGAGCCATATGGTCCAAGAGGAAGGCTGTGGCCCTGTTGCTCTTATTTTTCTTTTGTAAATGTTTCTGTTGTAGGTAAATACTTGAGTAAAAGCTTTCATGTTATTATAGCATCTGCGTGCAAGTAAGAAGCACAATGAGTAAATGGAGAAAATGATCCTGAGATAAGGCCAAAAAAGCACAGTAACTGGTGAATGTAAGTGACTGCAACCCAGGGTTCCTTACATGGCCTTCTGTGCTCACCCCTGGCTCTGAGCTCTCTGCAGCTATTTTCCCTAGTGCTAAGCTACCTGATTGGTGACTTGTTGGAAGGAGGGCAAGGCTGGTTGCAGTCTGGATAAAGGCCACGGGAGGGTTTTTAAATTCTCTTTCCCCCTCCACTGGGTACTTTTTCATCTTTATAGAGTTTAGTCAATGCTGGTTAAAGTTCCCATGGGATATAAACCAGTGCATGTAAACACAGGGACTTGGGCTGCCCAGGTGCTACAGAGGCAGCTGTTGTCCCCAGATCCTTACCTCCACGTTCAGAAGAGAAGCATGTCCCCTGGGTGGCTCACAAGACCCAGTACTTCTGGTTTTACTTTGTTAAAAACACTGTATAAAAGAAAAAGCCTGTTGAAACATAGGCAGTGTTTGAAATAAACATTGTAAGTTCCTACCACTACCATTACCCACCTCACTGTGGAGAGAATAACTGAAGCGTTCTAGGTTACGGTCGTAACTGTGCACTCGAGAGCAGCCAGGGTGTGTCTGCTAGATATTTTGCTAGAATTCATAACCAGATAGCCAGTCTGTTAGATTTTTATTTCAGTTGTTTCTGCTGCTTTTAAAATTATTGGTTGGTTAATCCACACTTTGTTACATAGGCCAACTAGCTAAAGTCACTTCTTAAAGTGGTGGTCTGGGTGGCAGGGTAAGTGTGGCTGCAGACACAGTGAGTCAGCAGGAAAAGACACTCAGGGGCCAGTTCCTCTAGCCAGAGCGTTCCCCCATCTCCCAAAGTTCAAGGGGAAATGGGAGGGGGCCGGCCTAAAACCTACCCCCAAACTGAGTTCAAGCAGAGCCATCTTGATTTTATCCGTTTTATAGTAGTGTACATCCCTGTAAAGTGTCATTTGAAAATAGTCTTCTACAATTAAAAATACAAAAAAAGTTTGAAAATCACTAACTTAAACTCCACCCTGTTTGTTTTTTGATTTGGGAAACTTGGGTCCATGGGCAGGATGAGACAATCACCCCACCATCAGTGTGAGTGCAGATGCCCATCCATGGCTGCTTGGGTTTCCAAGGGCTGGGTGGTGTCTTGTTTGTGTGCCTAGTGCGGGGGCCCAGTACATGTTTGTAAGGTAAAGAAATAGATGTTTCTCAACCTGCTTTATTGCTTAGAGGGTAACATTGATTTAAAGTTTCAGGGGTCCTCAAACTTTTTAAACAGGGCACCAGTTCACAGTCCTTCAGACCGTTGGAGGGCCAGACTATAGTTTAAAAAAAAAAAACTATGAACAAATTCCTATGCACATTGCACATATCTTATTTTAAAGTAAAAAAAACAAAACGGAAACAAATACAATCACACCACCTCATGTGGCCCACGGGCCGTAGTTTGAGGACCCCTCAAACTTGAGCTTGGTTGGATAGATAAACTCAGATACAAATGAGCAGAAGTCTGACCATTTCTGGAAGGTAGTATACCAAACTGTTAACAGGTTAAATTTGGAGTGTGAAGCTACCAGATCTTTGGTTCTTCTAATTATTATTACTATTTTATTTTTTTGTTCACAATAATTATATGCCACTGGAAAATGAAATAGTTCCATTTGCCATAGAGAGTAATAAATATATCTATAATAGCTGTAGTCTTCAGAGCTGGGACCCTCTGACCACACCACTGCTGATCATGCCCAATCCTGGGCAGCTGGTTGGGTGACCTGGGCAAGAGGGTCCAGCTTCCCTCAGTCTCACTCTTTTCTTTGCTTTGATAAAAAGAAGGGTTTGGCCCCTGGTCCTTACCTTTTCTGGCATGCTCTGATTTCTGTCTTTGGCAATGAGTAAGAGGAAAGCAGTCATGACCCAAGAGTACAGTCGGTTGGTCCAGCACAGATATGGAGGAGGCTGAAGATGGCCACAGGTCCATAGCAGCCATGCCTGTTAAGGGAGGTGAAGGCAGGAAGAGCTGTGGCTGCTTGGACGTAAGGCTGGAGGGGAGCAGCTGAGGCCTCCCAGGGAGAAATTTACCTTTACATTTCATAGGGCGTCAGAGAATTGCTGCTGCAACGAAGAAGCAGATTACCCCTTAGTGTGCTGCCATTTGTGTATGAATTAATTTGTCCTTCTGCACGCTGGGGGCAGATTGGGAGCAGCTTTTCCACTGCCTGGCTATGTGACCCACACAGAATTCTTAGCCTCTCTAGAAGTTTGGACAGGGCTATCCATTTTCCTCCCCACCACTGTTTCCTCAGCCCGTTCCATCCAACTTTGGCTACTGTCCCTGAGCTGCATCTCCTAGGTAGACTGAGACGTCATCAGGCCTTGTTTCAACCACTCCTTCCTCTTCTGCTTTCCTCCCCAGCTTCCTGGGCCATCCTTTCCCCCTTGCCCAGTGCTCTTGGGAGCATTGCACTGGCCTTTTACATCCATACTCTGTTCAGGGCTAGGTCATTCCCCAAGCTCCAGTTATTCTCTCTGTGCCCCATCCCCAAACCCATGCAGCACTGGGGCCCCAGCCCCTCTGGAGAGCCCATCTGTTTCTAGCTGAAGATGGCTACATTGCCCATCAAGCCTCCCAGCCCCAAGCCTGGGTGTGGCCATATGTGAAGCCCTCCCTTTTTTCCACCACCCTCCTTGACACCTCACCAAGTCATTCTCTCCCCACCACACTGTAGTCATCGCTGTTATTTTGCCCCTAAATCTCTTTGCCCCAAAATCTCTTTGCCCCAAATCCCCTCTTGGGCCTCTTGGCCAGCCTTATACACCTTAAACTTGACAGAGAATATTTGGTTTCCCTTCTTAGGTGTGTTTGGACCTGGGTAGAAGTGTCACCTCCCTCTGTTGTCAGCTTCAGGAACCTGCTTGTAATCTTCCTTGCAAGAATGTTCCAAAAGATCTTGGTTTAATTTTTGGAGGGCATTCGAGAACTCAAGAGTTATCTTATTTGTCTAGAAGGAAGCATTAGGAACATGGTGTTTTTGAAGTGATTGTGGGGAGCAGGTAGGGATGGGGTCTTCAAGCATACCCTAGCTCTATCCATTTTGCCTGGATTGCTTGAGACTCCACCTTAGATTGTCCTTAGAGGGCCCCCTCCAAGCCACTCTGGCTTACTTATTCTGCCACATGGACTCCAGAAAGCATTCTTTACATGAACTCATGGAAACCGTGTATAGTCACATGGCACATAGGTGTACCCTTTTCCTAATATTCTTTAAAAAATTAATGTATCTTCATCTCTTCTTTTTTTTTTATATATATTTTATTAAATCATATATACGTAGATCATGAATACATTTATGCCTTTGTGGGATTCATTGTGTTGATTATTTGTCAAATTGGAGTGCTTATATCCTACTAATTAACATAACGTTCACCTCATTTACTTAATCACAGTGTTAAGACATTTGTGTTCTATACTTGATAGATTTGACTTGTACCCTTGGACTCCCATCTCTTCTTATGAAACAATACCACCTGAACCTGCTTGGCTTAAATTCTGGTCTTACAACTTTTGATTAAATTATCTTAATCGAATATTTCTGGGGTGGGTGTCATTTATAATAAACATTGTCAAAATTTTAGTTAGCATTTTACTAGGGAAGTAATTTTGGTCACAAACTAGAAAAATAAGCACAAAAAATAACCCTGCAGACCATTGTACAGTCTTTTTATGGTAGTTGCAAGGATATTATTTACTCATACAGAACTTGTTTCAACGTTGGAAAGCTTTTTCTAGCCTGGGCCAGGTCCCATAGACATGATGACATTATACCTCAGTGAACAGAGATTTTTGTTCATGAGGACTTTAGCAGATTGGTAGGTGGTGTGCAGGAAGTGTAGCAACCCTTGTTTCCTATTTACCCCAAAGATGTACAGCTATCCTCCCGTTTTACATTTTGGTGGAGTTCTTTGACCTTCTGGTGGAGGAGAACTTTTCACCCCCTGTTTTGTCGACACTGGGAAGCCATGCATGTGCAAATGGCAGGAAGGTGATTAAATGCCTTCTATATGGCTGTCCTCTGCTCTAGGACAGAAGGCTGCCCAGAGTCAAGTCCGTTCCTCTCAGAATCCCTAGCCTCCAGCCTTTGTCATGGACAGTAGCTGGTGCCTCCAGGTAGCCAGGCCCACCTGCTCAGGCACATTGCAGCAAGTCACGTTTTCCCTGGTTTATCTCTGCCCAGCCTGGTGCGACCATGCCTGGAAGGGCCCCAAGCAGATCTGGAGGTGGCAGTACCAAGACAAATGCAGGCGCTCACTGGTTTCCAAGGGAGAAAATGAAGTGTTGATCCCAAAATGCAAAACTTAAGTTATGCCTGCCTTCCTCCCTCCTTCCCTGCCTCCATCCTTTATTCTTCTGTCTTTTCATGACTTGTCAAATACAGCCCCCTTGATGTCTTTTCTTTCTCCTCTGCTACTGCCTTTCCTTTCCATCCTGTGTCTACCTGTAAAAATCTCATACCCTTTCCAGGCTTCCTGCCCTAAGTGGCCTCTGTTAGGAAACTTCCAGCATGGTCACCTTGCAGGGTAGCCCTCCTGGGGACTGCTCCTCAGCATTTGTGTGCACCCCAGCATTGCCCAGAGTATTCCTTATCTGGTTAGCATTTTGCTTCCTCTGACTGTGCCAGGCCCTTTACCTGGGGCTATATCCAGAGGGGAGCAGCCCTGAGCATCACCCAGTTCTGGACCTGAATTGGGCCCTTCCACTTATGAGCTGTGGAATGAAGACCAATTTCTCTCTCCTTGGCTGCTTAGCTTCCCCACTTCTGAGGTGAGACAACAGTAGTGTTGGCTCCAATGGGTCCTGGTGAAGGTTAAATGAGTGCATGCACCATGTGTGTTGTGTGGGTAGGAAGCATCTTGTATGGGTAGGAAGAACAGAGCCTTCAGTGGATATCTCGGTAAGTTTTCAATTCAAAAACACTAATACCTGCTGTGTCCTTTAGCCTCGTCTCAACTTTGTGAGGCTGAGTGCCCATTGTACAGATGAGAAGACAGATGTAGATATAGGAAGCAGCTCAATGTCACCTAGCCATGAGTGAGTAAGACTAGCCCCATGCAGCTCAAGAGTCCAATGCTATAGTTTGGGGCCTTTGCCATCATCCCTGGGGATCCTTCCTTCCCAGCTTCAGGATCTCAAGGATAGTTCACTGTTGGATCAGATCAACCAGTGCTAAGGCCAATCCAGACTCCTCGCCGAGGCCTCATCCCAGTGCTGCTAGGCCCTGCAGGCACCCATAGGGCAGTTCTACCTGCCTTGATTTCCATTCCTGAATTTCACGGATTCCTGGGTCACAAAAGAATGAGTTCTCCAAGTGTTCAGTTGTTCAGCTAAGTTACTGTGTCTTAACCTGGGCAACTTTAGCAGGACTCCAGCTCAGGATTGTGTGTCCTCCTGACCCCAACCCAGGACTCAGCACAAGGTCAGGTACTGTGTCATAGTAAGCCTCAGTAAAGACCACTCTGGATATCCACAGTGCTGCTTGCAGAGCCATACATGAGACAGAGATGAGACAGCCAGTTCCTGCCCTGCCTCGTCCTGCATTGGGTGGAAGTGACTATCTAATGCCCTGGGTGTCTTTCCCAGCATGAGGCGTACCCCCAGCTATGGGGTCACCTTAATCTGCTGCCAGCACCACCTGTTTCAGAAGCAATATTTCCATGCCCACTGAGGCTCATAGGTTTTCAGGAAGGAGAAAGAAGACAGCTTTTGGCTATCCCAACTTCAGTCTCCTAAAAGTGAACCCATCACTGGTGGGAAAAATTGGCTTTTTGCAACCAAGGAAATGGCCTCGGACTCTGGTGCCTGAGCAAGCCCTGGCTCGGGCAGAGGGCCCCTTCCTAAGTGCCATGCAGCAGTCATGTGGGCAGGAGGCTGTGTCCTCTGTCTGAATAGCAGTGTCCAGCTTTCTTCTCTTTCTTAAGTTAAAGAGTCCTTACATCAAGGGCATGATGGAAATCAGCCCCGGACCCCTTAGGTTTGTAGCTGGGCTTTGAAGTGGATTTCTCCAGGGCTCCTGGGCACAGGACTGCAGGTGACCCCTACAGTATTTTCCTCCTAAGGAGCAGGGAACCCCCTCTCCCCCTGTTCCCAGGCCAGGATGAGGAAAGGCAATCTGAAGGGGAGAGGAGTGGTGTTCCCCAGTCTTCATCTGTGGCCTGGGTGTGCTTCCAGAAGTAGTAGCTCTCGCCTCCTCTCTCTAAGCATTTTCCTTTTTCCTTCTGGCCTCACCATTTGAACTGAGCCTCCTGGCTGCACCTAAGCTTGGCCCTTTGGCCTTTATTGACAGCGTGCATTGGAACATTACTTTGCAGTCTCAATTCTCTGGTGTATACACTAACTCCTTTGATTTATCTTGGCTACATCTAGAAAGCAGACTTGGTGACACTCCTCAAGAGCACCCCACAATTAGTTTGAGCGCAATTTCTGCTCTGCTGAAGCTGGTGACAAATTGCCTCAGAAGACCCCCTGACAGAGTATGATGGGTTCATATACAGCAGGGCCACTTGTGGCCCAGTGTCTTCCAAGATTAAACTTTCCCAAAGCGGTCTGTGCTGCTTTGTGCATGGTCAGGCTGCTTGGTCTAAGATTACTGACAAATGCATCAAATTGGACCTAGTTTAAAGACATACAGGTTTTGAAGTTCTTTGGAACAGTAAGAAAATGAAATCCTTTGTTCCAAAGCAGCGTCTGTTGGCTTTATCAGTGTCACAAGAATGTGTGTGTGTGTGTGTGTGTGTGGTGGTGGTGGTGGTGGTGGGGTTATTCTAAAGAGTCCCTATTCTGAACTGTTTGGAAAAGCAGCTGCCCTGAATTGAAACACATGAGTCTTAAGCTTGTTTCCCATTGTTAGCACTAAAATAAAAATCGAACTCTCCGTGTCTCTCACAGGCAACTTATCAAGGAAACCACTTTCAAATGTACTCCCAAGCATATGCATTTGACCCAGGGGTCTTTTTTATCCATCTTATGTGGAAGATAGTTATAAAGATTTTTTTTTTTTAATTTCATACCTAGAGAACAACATGTATTTCACATCAGGTGAAATTTAAAAACATCTTATATAATCAGTCACCTTGTCCTTGCATTAGATGCTTCCAGAAATAGCTGATTGCTGACCCTTTGAGGCCACAGCACACCATGGTAGGCTTTACACACACCTGATTCTCTTTATCAGACATTTGTTGGTATTTTAGCAAACTGCCATTCCCAGTCATGCAGATGGGTTGTGTGAGTTTTACTAGTTAGGAGAAGATATTTTTAAATGTGATTTCCTTTGGACCAATCAATTGGTCCCTTTGATTGGAGAATTCCCTGGATAGCTCAGGGTCTTCTAAAGAGAACAGAGGTGCCTCCCGCTTTAGACTCATGCTCGAGGGCCTGCCATGAACATTTTTCTTGGGGACTTCAATAGCTCTGAGTAATCTGGCCTGACTTACATTTCCTCTCTCTGTCGCATAAAATTATGTTTAATTTTTGTGTTCCTTATCTTTTAACTGAAAAGCTCTTATTTATTTAGCCATGAGTGGAGAGAAATGGTAGGAAGTGGAAATGCTCCTTCTCTACCTTTAAGTTCATTCCATAAAGATTTATGTTAAATGGGTACTATTTGCCAGTTGCTATGCTGGGAACATAAACATCAAGAAGGCGTGGCTTTGCCCTGGGGGGTGGGCAGTAGGATCTCAGACCTGCAAACAGCTTGTCTTGGGTGATGGGTGAAGTTTGTAGCCAGTTCCCCCTGGAGGGGTTGGGTGGGCTTTAGGCAGGAGGTGCCCAAGAAGGTGAAGGTCAGAATAGCACAGGTATGTCCTAAAGCCTGTTCTCTCTGTATCTTGGACATGCTCCCGTTTTCCACTTTTTTTAAACGCTATATTGTCATTATTTGCATTTTTGTCCTTATTATGGAACTTCAGCTTCAAGAGGCCAGGACAGTTTTCCTGGCCCTGCATGTGCAGGACGCACAGCAGGTGCTCAGCCAGTGTGTGTGGACCAAAAATCAACCTTATGTAAAGTTTCATCACAAGTTGACATGAGGTAGCTAGAATTCACCCCTGCTCAGAAGTGCTTAATTACTAATTAGCTGTTTTTGCCAAAGGCACTCAAGTTTGAGACATCCATGTCTGTTCTTTAGTTATGTCATTGGGAAAATGTGATTGATTTGCAATAATCTGACTAAAAAGGTGTTTAGAGAACTGTTCTATGAAACGAGACTGTGTGGTTGCCACTTTTGCATACTGCCTTGAACTCTGGACAATAGGAGAGGAACTGAGCGGAGTCCTTCCCCCCTCTCATGGATTTGGGATGATTCTTTTGTTCCATAGTACATTTTACCCCACGTTTTCTCAAAGGTTTTGCCCCACTGAGACTGTCTGTAGAGGTTGGGGCTTCCAGATCTCTTCTGGCACTCATGAGCACAGAGCATATGGGGCCGGCGCCCTACTCCTTTGAGCCACAGGCGCCGCCCCATACCTCTGGTTTTCAGCATGAGATTGGGGCAGCTTCTTCCTTCGGCTCAGGTGGGTGTATGAGGGGCTGAGGGAGCTGACCTGGATCATGGAGGTCACTTGGACCTGTTGGAATTGGATCCTGGGATCAGCAGCTGCACACTCAGACTATCCCTTTGACATCTGATCACATTGATCTCCCGTATTATATTTAGGAGAACATGTCAGGTTTCAATGCTTACAAGAAAAGAAAATACATTTTAGTGACAAACTAATTCATAACTAACCACAGTTAACAATAAACTTTTATTCCAAAAGTGTTCTAAGCTTTTAAAAAGTATGTTCGTATCTCACATCTCAACTGATGTTTGTAAGCAGCTATTTAGCTTGAGTTGTTTCTATGTGAGGTAACTGAGGCTCGAGGGTTATGCCTGTCTGGGTCAAACAGGTGAAGAGTGGCAGGGCAAAGACATGGGGCTCTGGTGTCCTGACTGGAGGGCCTAGCAGCTTTCACATGGCTTGGTTTGGGGGAGATGGACGGGGAGGTGAGGTGGCCTTCCTCGCAGACACATGTGCCTCCATCAGGATGGGGCCCAGCAACCAGGAGGGAGATGAGGTGGCAGTTCAGGGTGCACATACTTTGTCCTCTAAGGCTTGGCACTGTGATTTTAGGCCTGGCTAAGCCAGAGGCAAAGTCAGAAGATTATGTAATAATACTCGGACAATCATTTTAAGTGTAATCATTTAAAAGTATAAAAACCATTCTTAGCTCATGGGCCATATTAATACTGGTAGCTGGCTAGACATTGCTGTCTAGCTGCAGGCTGCTGATCCCTGGGTCACCTGTCCTAGTGCAGGCAGGGTCCTGCAGGCTAACCCCCTTGTATCCCTGCTTCTCTCCTGTAGAAGGCATTTGTCCAGAAGTACCTGAGTAGAGGATTATTTCACTGGTCACAGAAAATATGGCTTTCTGGAGAATTGGAAAGGCATTCCAGGAAAATTCCATAGGTGCATGAAAAAAATCTTCCTCTGATCCTTTCCCAGCACATGCTGATGTCACTGTTCTCTCCTCACCAAGCTGACTGCTCTGCTATGTGTGCTTGGTCCCAGGGACCCAGGGCTCCTACCCTATGTCCAGTGTGTGCCTGCCTTCTAGAAAAAGTTCTTTTGAACCATTTGTGGGAGTGTGCCTGCTTTTACCTTCCTGGTTCATGGTTCTCTTGTAAGCTCAGTTGCCCACCACTGGGGCTTTCAGGGACAGAGTCTGACCTCGGTTTTCAACTGTGGAGCCACTTATGCATACAGTAGGTGCTCAAGTAAGGCCTGAGCCTGGACTGCTGGTCTCTTTCATCTTGAGGCCAGTTTTTCTGGCCATGAAATTCCCAAAGCTCTACCCCACTGGTTCTGGGCTTGTCTCTTCTCCACTCTGTCCTTGTGGACCCCCAAGCTCACTGCCTGGCTGGGGTTGGGGCTCTTGAGAAGACAGTCAACAGCGCAGAAAAATCTGGAAAGATTAATTCCTCTCTGGAACTTGCTTCCCAAGGCATAAGTGGTACATGTTTCTATTTTGGCCCATTCCCTGAAGAAAGAGCAGCTCCACAGCATCCCAAGATGTTGCCTGAAACACTTTTAACAAACCAGAACATGTAAAGAGCAAAAGCAGTGCAGAGTGAGCAGGCATGTAGATGAGGTTGACCAGAACAATTGGCTTAGTTTGGAGGGGATGAAAGGTTCACGTGGAAAATTAAGGCGACCAGAATTTTTCTGCCATTAGTTACAGACCTAGGGAAGAAGGGAAGCATACGGACCCCAGGAAAGGGCTGTGGCCTTTTGGAGAGAAAGTCACCACATGTTTTTACTCAGGCTTTCCCTCCTTTTAACTTGGAAATATAGAGAAAAGGGCTGCAGGGGATAACTGACATGGAAGTCAGTCTCCTTTGGTTTGCAGCCTCCAGCTGGTAATCTGTTTTTTGTTTTGTTTTGTTTTGGTTTGGTTTTTTGAGACAGAGTCTCATTCTGTCACCTTCGGTAGAGTTTTGTCACAGCTTACAGCAACCTCAAACTCTTAGGCTTAAGCAATTCTCTTCCCTTAGCCTCCCAAGTAGCTGGGACTACAGGCATCCGCCACAACACCCGGCTATTTTTTTTGTTGTAGTTGCCATTGTTGTTTGGCAGGCCCAGCCTGGGTTCGAACCCTCCAGCTCCGGTGTATGTGGCCAGCACACTAGCCTCCGAGCTATAGGCGCCAAACCTGGTAACCTGTTTTTAAAGGACCAGACTGATCATATAGTTACTGTTTAAACAAGGAAGCCCATTGGCATCTCCAGCTGTTGGCTACACCGTATTGTTCCCTCAGAGGAGAACTCTGGATGCCTGTCCCTGTCAGAATCCTGATAGGATGGAATTTTTCAAGGAAAATGAGGTTCTCAGTAAATGGGTTTGTTCTTTCATCTTCAGAAACTAAAGGATGTACCCTAGAACAATTCGTGTCTAGCAAGTGTGGAATAAACCACGGGACACATCAGGTATCATGGCCAGAAGCTGCTGCATGTTGGGGCCCCAACACAAGTGAGATGCTGTCCTCACCCTGCCATGGCATAGGCTGGGTGCCATGCAAAGCCTTCCATTTTCCAGATCTTCCCCAGCCCCTATGGTTCCCATTGCCATAGCTCTCTGTGAGTGGCCTCGGCCTGGGTCTCTGTGATCTTTCTGTCGACTCCTTCTAGAAATGGACCCTCCGCAGCAGCCACGTTCCCCTGCAGCCTTGACCATGCCTGCTCTGACTCCTAGCCCTGCTGCTTATGCTCAGTGCAGACCACTCATGGGGCCCGTGGCTTTTTCATGGGCCTCACACTTTTATCCCTTTAGTATTTGCAACTTTTCTGTCTTATTTCTCTTTCCTGTTCTGTGGGTCCCGAGGCCCTGGCCACAGGCCCTCTTCACCCGACCGTAGGACCCAGGACCTGGCTTCTCCAGATCACAGTTTCTCATTGCAGTCATCAACTTCACCACCTGTCTGGCTGGGGCCACCCTCACCCAGCTTTGAACAGGCACCTAACTTCGTCTCCTGAGTCTCTCTTCTCTATCGGCCCACTGGCCACCACCTGGGGAAACCATCTTCCTTCCCTTCCATACCCTCCATCACTGCTGATTTTATTACCTTTGCCCAGACTTTCATTTCTCGGCTTATGTCTTCATCTCTGGGCTTTCTCCTCTGGTCTGGTCCCAGTGTCCCTCTCATAAGGTGGATGGCCACTCAAAGCCTTTCAGTCCATGTCTGGGTCCTCCAGCAGCTCCACTGGCTCACAGGGCCCGTCTCAGCCTCTCCCACATGGCTCACTCCCTGTCGGCTCTCTTCTTTCTCCTCGTGTCATGTCTCCTTCTAGAAAGCTCTCCCTTCCTTCTGTGCCCAGACTTTTGCCCAGTTCAGATGTGACACTTCTCTTGCATCCTTCCCTGACCCAGAAAGAAGGGTTTTTCCCCCTTTAGCTGCACGTTTCTCTTGGCACAGTTCACGCCCTACCCTGTGTCGCTATTGGTGCACATCTCTTTATTTTCTTTGTGTAAACTTGGAGGTGCAGAGTACCTGCCCATCCACCTCTGTTTTCTCTGAGAATCAGGGTATGACCAGTGCTCAGCCCCCATTGAATGAACCTACCTCAACAACCTGCTCACCTAGGGACAAGACCTCTTTCCTTCTCTAACCTTGAGTAGCACCAGACACATGCAGGCACTTAACATTACATATTTAAGATGAACAAAAAACATCTCTGCAAGAGCAGAGGCAAGGTATGGTCATGGTGAATCATGGCTTGCACTGCGGGCCCTTTTGTCAGGTTCTGGTTTTTCCAGGCAGGCACAGGTGTACAATGTGTGGCAGATCAGAGGCACCTTGGGTTTTGGATCACTCAACCACAGCTCAGGCTCGCCAGGAGTGAGGTCAGAGACCTAGACAGTGGGCAGAGAAAGGAGGGAACCCTTGGACACATGTGCTCCCGCAGGTCTGAGTGATTAACCTGCATTGTAGCATTCAGAGGCTTGGCCTGCCAGCTGCAGTTCCAGATGAAATACACCTTAGAAAACAGGGTGGTGTAGTAGCTTTGGCGCCAGCCAGGCCTGGAGTTTGCATTGTAGCCAGATGGCCTCAGGTAAAATGCAGAACCTCTTGGAGCCCCAGATTTCCTATTTACACAAGGAGGGTAACTCCACACGCCTGGACTGTTCTGAGGCATCCCTGAGCTAACTTAGCACGGGGCCAGTCATGGTGCTAGCCGAGTGCAGTACACTCTTAGGACCCCACCCAGGACGCAGCCTGGTCACACCCCTCACCTGCCAGGGCAAGCCCCTAATCACATGCCACAGAAACTATAGCTTTCACATGAAGGCTATAACCCAACTATACCACAAGACCATGAGGAAAGGACCAAGGAAGGGGAAGGGAGGGGGGAGGTTTGGGTGGAGGGAGGGTGATGGGTTGGGCCACATCTATGGTGCATATTTTTATCTATTATAAAAAAAAAATAAATAAAAAAAAAAAAGAAAGAAATCTGTTTTGTTATCACTTAACATTGATGTTAAGTATCTTTCTTTATGAAATTGCTTCTGATAGTCTCTTAAATCCTAATTTACTCGTTCCTTATAATTAGGTGGAAGCATATGCATGCTTCCTTGTCTTTTATCACAGTCATATTAAACCATTTGCATATTGAAATGTCTCCCTTTTTTTATTTTTGAGGCAGAGTCTTACTCTGTTGCTCCAGGCTATAGTGCCATGGCCTCAGCTTAGTTCATAGCCACCTTAAACTGCTGGGTTCAAACGATCCTCCTGCCTTAGCCTCCCAAGTAGCTGGGACAACAGGTACATACCATAATGCCTGGCTAATTTTTCTATAATTAGTTGAGATGGGTCTCACTTCTGACTAGTCTCCAACTCCTGAGCTCAAGGGATCCTCCCACATCGGCCTCCCAGAGTGCTAGGATTAGAGGCATCAGCCATGGTGCCCAGCCTGAAATGTGTACTTTTCATAAGTAATTGTCTTTTTATTATAGTTAGGACTTTTATTGATATTTTGAAATTATGGGTATAGGTCAGTTGCATTATCTATGAATTTCAGCTTACATTAGTAAGTTGTTACAAAATACTTACTGGAAGGAAGACTTAGGTTTGACAGAATTGAGGGTCACTGTGGAGCCATTGATTTTCAGTGTTACACCCTAGCTGCAGAGTTCAATCATTTTTGCTCATGAGCTCCTTAAAATAATAACCCCCTAACACAATTTGAGTTGAAATCTTAACATTTATTACTGGAAATTTAAATTTACATCGTTAATAGGAGCTAGAAAATATTAATCATTTTATAAGTTGAAATAAGCTCCAGATTGACCGTAATCATAATAGATATTGCATGATGATTTGATAAAGCAGATTTTTAACTATCTTATTGAATAAAGCACACCAATTATGAAATAAGTTACTTAGTTTTGTTATCCATGGATTTTATTCAGTGTGTCTGAAATTTTTTGGTGGCTTGTAAAATTTTTCAGTTACATTTTTTCTATTTGTTTTATTTTGAATAGACACATAATAATTGTACATATCTATGGGTTACAATGTGATGTTTTGATACATGGATACAATGTATAATGATGAAATTAGGGTACCATATCCATCACCTCTAACATTTATCATTTCTCTGTGGTGAAAATACTCAAAATCCTCTCTGCTAGCTATTTTAAGATATGATATAGGCTGGGCACGGTGGCTCATGCTTGTAATCCTAGCGCTCCGGGAGGCCAAGGCAGTGGATTGCTTGAGCTCAGGAGTTTGAGACCAGCCTGAGCAAGAGCAAGATACACTGAGGGTGGTGGGTTCAAACCCAGTCTGGGCAAAACTGCAACAAAAAAATAGCCGGGCGTTATGGCGGGTACCTGGAATCCCAGCTACTTGGGAGGCTGAAGTAAGAGAATCACCTAAACCCAAGGATTTGGAGGTTGCTGTGAGCTGTGACACCACGGCACTCTACTGAGGGTTAATAAGTGAGACTCTGTCTCAAAAAATTAAATTAAATTAAATTAAATAAATAGAAAACTTAGCCAGGCATTGTGATGGATGCCTGTAGTCCCAACTATTTGGGAGTCTGAGGCAAGAGTATCACTTGAGTCCAAGAGTTTGAGGTTGCTGTGAGCTATGATGACACTATGTCACTCTACCCAGGGCAACGGAGTGATAATATGTCTCAAAAAAAGAAAGAAAAAGATAGTATTGTTCACTGTAGCCACCATACTGTATAGTAGAACATTTAGAATTTGTTCCTCTTATCTGTCTGTAACTTTGTACCCATTGACTAACCTCACCTCATCTTTCCTTCCTCTCAACCCTTCCCAGCCTCTAGCAGCCACTATTCTACTCTCTACTTATATGAGATAATTTATTTTTTAGATTCCACAAATGAGTGAGATCATGCAGTATTTGTCTCTCTGTGTCTGGCTTATTTCTTAACACATTGTTCTCCAAGATTATCCAGGTTGCTGCTAATGATAGAATTTCATTCTTTTTAATAGCGGAATAGTATTCCATTGTGTAGATATTTCACATTTTCTTTATCCGTTCATCCACCGATGGACACTTACATTGATTCCATATCTTGGTTATTATAAATAGTGTTGCAATAAACCTGGGGGTGCAGATATCTCTTCCACATACGGATTTCATTTCCTTTGAATAAATTCCCAGTGGTGGGATTACTAGATCATATGGTAGTTTTACAGAGTGTTCCCAAAAGTCACCCTTAACATTGTCATACATAGGGAAAATGGGAAAGTGTAGCTAAATGTACCTTTATTTATAAAATATTCATTACAAAGTTTTACAAAATATTTACAAATTATTCTGTATGTGTTGGCTAGCTCTTTGTAAAATTTTGTGATGGATATTTTGTAAATAAAGGTACATTTAGCTGTACTTTCCCATTTTCCCTTTGTATGGAGATACCAGGAGTGACTTTTGGGATACCTGTATTATATTACAGAAAAGAGAATATTATATTTGAGACTTTATACTATCAGGTACTCCCAAAGAGTGGTAAGTAACTATTGGGCTTGGTGACAATGACAAAAAGTGGTGGTTACAGGAACACAGGGAAGCAATATACGTACCTAGAAAGACAGGACTGTGGAAGAACAGAGGAGAGCACTGGTGCCTTCCCAGACACTTGCAGAGGTGCTGGTCCAGGCCTAGATAGAGCAGAAAGTTGAAATGTGGTTCAACTGGAGCTTGAACCAGCAAGAAAATAAATGTATATAGTTGTTTCTCTTAACAATTCTTAAATTCCTCTCTTAGGAATAATTGGTTCTCTATGAAGGAATTTCCATTGGAAAACTGGTCTTTTTTCTGGCCCTCACAGTATGGTACCAGTTCATCTTTTAGAACACATATCTAGACAAGTGAGTTGGAAGCTGGGATCCAATTGAAAATATTTGAAATTAAAAAAACGTTTTAACTTAATGAAAGAAAGAGATGTGTGAATTGAAAGTAAAAACCCTTAAGCCTTTAAACAATCTTAGCTGCCCTTGAAGGCTGTTGAATATTTATGAAGAAGTAAACTGAACCCCAGGTCTAGTATAATACTTTGTGTTGATGTGCAGTGGGGAGGAGACAAGGAAGTGGAGAGAATCAGCCTGTGAGCAGTAATGGTTTGAACTGTTTTCAAGATTCTGTCTCTCCCTCAGTGGGGCTAAAATAAATAATGTAGTTTTTTTTTTTTCTTTTGTGAGATGCGAGTCTCATTCTGTCACCTTAGGTAGAGTGCTGTGGCATCATAGCTCACAGCAACCTCAAATTCTTGGAGTCAAGTGATCCTCTTGCCTCAGCTTCCCAAGCTGGGACTATAGAGGCCTGCTATAGTGCTTAGCTAGTCTTTTTATTGTTAGCAGAGATGGGGTCTTGCTCTTTCTCAGGCTGGTCTCTGACTCCTGAGTTCAAACAATCCATTTGCCTCAGCGTCCCAAAGTGCTAAGATTACAAGCATGGGCCACTATGCCCAGCTAATAATGTTGATTTTTAATAAACTCTATGCTTTTTATATACTTTACTATGTTCCTTTTCCCACTGAAATATGTCATTTAAAATGTATCCTTTTTTCCTTCACTTTCCATGGCTGTTCTCTGCCCTCTGTTGGCAGGTTCACATGAACTTGTCTGTGATGATAATCACTTATTGACAAAACCCCTTTTTGTCAGCAGAGGAAGACTTTAAGATATTTTGTTTATCTGGAATTCTGTAGGCCTGTGAGGCATGGTCTGGGGCAGAAGAAACTTGAAGATCCAGGTTTAGCTGCAGAATCAGGTCAGTTATAAAACTGTTCAGCGCTCAGTTTGAGGCATGAGTCTATCACACAGATTAGCAGGAGCCCAAATCCCATGGTAGTCTCCGAACTCAGGGTCCTGAGACTTCTTCAGCTTGAGTGACTGGAGTTAGGATTTCTTTCTATGAAGAAATGAGGCAGCTTATAGCAGCTTCTAGCAACTGGCCAATGTGATGCTCCGTAGTTTAGTTCTGAATCAGAAATGAGGTGTTTGGACTGACCCTGTCCAGAAGAATTTATAAGTGGTGTCTGTCTATGGAGCAGTAGGAGGCCATGACAACCTTGTAGAGAGAAAGTTGGATCCTAGCTGGGTGCTTAGGCCAGTAAAATCTGTAGATTTCTCAAGCTTTGTATGTGTTTCAGCAGGGTCACCAAATATAGCCAAAATCTTATTGTCCCTATCAAATGAACAGTGATGGCCTGGATCACTGGGTATATATTAAAAATTAAAAAAAAAAAAAAATATATATATATATATAAAATTTAAAAACTATATATATATAGTTTTCCAATGGAAGTTATATATATATATTATATGTTATATAATATATAACCAAATATATATTATATATAACCAAAGACCTCATTTATCTAATATTTTAAGATTCCCTAGAAAATACAAAAGCAAAAAAAGAAAAAACCTTTCAGTGGATAAAATAATAAAAAAACTTCACTAAGGAATTCTTTTCTCCTCATCCCTTCCCACTTTCTAGTATAAATTGCTACTTGGAAGGAAGAGGGAAGGGGCAAGATGCTTGAATGTTTAATCTCTACATAATTAAAAATTATCCTTCATATTCATAATAATGTTATATCATACACTTGAACTTGTCTGGGTGTCTGAGTAACAGTGGGGGCTAGTCCTCACTTGGGGTCTGCAGGTACTCTAGAGAGACTCACTTGGGTCATTGGTGGCCATTACACTATAAGCACACATCTTTATACAGTAAATTCCATGAGTCAGCAGTAAAGAGCTCCATATTAGAGACCAAGAGGCCTGGATTTTAGTCTTTGCTATGCAAGTACAAAGCAGGATTGGGAAAGAGGGGCAAGGAAGGAAGCTTGTGACTTCTTTCTCAGGGACTCAGTTTTCAGTGACCTTTAAATGAGAGTATTGAATATTATGTCTATAAAACTCCTTCTAGCCTTGCCATCCTGTGATTCTTTAGAGATTCTGTCATTTGGATTTGCTTGTCTTATAAAGCTGTGTACATTTGCTTAAAAAGCAACTATTGGGTTGACTGGGTCTAAAGCCTTTTCCAGGTTGTCTTGTCACCCTTTTGACTGTTCCAGACTGTTTTCTGCCTTGCCCAGATTGGATGAAATTCCTTTTTACTCACAGTGTTGGGAGCCTGGAACTAGAGCTAGCATCACTCACGTTAAAAATGTTGTCCTGAGGCTTCTATTTCTGCTGAGTTAGAGGTAAGGGACACTGTCAGAAAATGTAGAATATAAATGTCTTAACACAATAACTAAGAAAATGCCAGGAAGGCTATGTTAACAAGTGTGATGAAAATGTGTCAAATGTCTATAAAACCAGTGTGTGGTGCCCCATGATCAGATTAATGTACACAGCTATTATTATATATTATTATTTATATATAATATTTATTAATTATATATTATTATTTAATAATAATAATAATAAAGAGAGAGAGAGAGACACTGTCAGAGGTGCTGGTCTTTGGCCTCTGCACTCTACAGCTATTCCAACCTTATGCTTCTCAAAGGTAAGCTGTAAGCTGGGCACCTGTGGCTCAAGCGGCTAAGGCGCCAGCCACATACTCTAGAGCTAGTGGGTTCGAATCCAGCACGGGCGCCAAACAATGAGGTCTGCAACCAAAAACTATAGCGGGGCATTGTGGTGGGTGCCTGTAGGCCATCCCAGCTACTTGGGAGGCGGAGACAGGAGAATCGCTTGAGCCCAGGAGTTGGGGTTTGCTGTGAGCTATGATGCCACGACACTCTACCCAGGGTGACAGCTTGAGGCTCTGTCTCAAAACAACAACAACAACAACAACAACAACAGAAAAGGTAAGAGTTGTATCATTTGGCTTTCTTTGTATTTATTCACTCCCACAGCTTGTGCAAAGCAGCCGGTTTTCAATAAGTAAGTATTGTTGGGAAGGCTAAAATGCCATTGTCCTTAATTTCCTCCCCCACACCGCTAGGTGTCGCCTTCATCTCAGAGAAACTATGCTCCTCTCACCCTACACTCCCACCAGCCTCTAGAACTCAAGTAGGGCTCTTAGCTTCTTGGCATTGTGACTTGAGGAGAAGTGGCTCCAAGGGAGAGGGAAACTGTGGCTCTTAGCACAGGGAGGAGAATAGGCTGAAGTGCATTGCATGTCCTTTATGACAGTTGGAGAAGAGTCCCCAAGGACCCATAGCAAGGCCCTCCAGTAACCATGATATCATCCCTCACAAGCTGTTCCACAGGATCAGATTGGCACTCCAGATATGTGGTGCCTGGGGTGCATTTTCTAGGTTGGGGCTTGGGTTTGGGGTGGAACCCAAGCTGGGTATAGTGGGCTTCACTTGCTGGGAGGGGATGTTCTGCTTGGTCAGTCCGTAAGCTTTTGTGGGGTGCTAGCCTGTGCTGTGGTGAGACAAAGACAAGATCCTGAGCAGATGGTGTGTGGAGGCCGTGTGGGGTGTGGTGGGCCTCTGAGGACGAGGGGAGGGCACAAGAGGGGCATGGGGACAAGGCGGTGCAGGCTGAGTCCCAGGGAAGAAGGAGCCTCATGGACTTTATAAGACTCATGAAAATGGGACCTGGGAGCCACTGTTGCCGGAGGGGCCTGCCCAGTGAGCAGGCATGTCTTCCTGGTGGAGTGGCCATTAGGAGGGTGGCATGGTTCACTAGGTGGGGGACTGGTGAGGATTTGGGGATTCGGGGATTTCTGACTGCTCTCTGGAGACGGGAGCCATTGAGGGACCCTGGGAGTTGAGAGAGAGACCCTAAGAAGAGTGGGATAAGCGAGCGGGGAGAAGACAAGCCGCAGGGTCTCCGGAACATGTGGGATGGAAAGAGAGCACTGGGGTGGCCCAGGGGCTTGGGGGAGACAGGGACAAGCCCTCAAAGCCAGGGAACGCCCGGGAACCTCGCCGGCCCTCGAGACCCTTGCGCGGAGACCCCAGCGCTCACTGGGGTAGGTTGAGGTCCCCGGGCGCCCGGCTTGGGGGTGGGGGGAGACGGCAGGCGCCGGAGGGTGGGGCCGGGAGGGGAGGAGGAGGGGCGGCAGGGGCGGGCGCGGGCGGGGCGGGGGCAGGCGGCCTGCCCGGGGAGTCACACTCGGCCGCCGCCGGCGCAGCGAGCGGAGACGGGCCGGGCCGAGGCGACCTGACCCGGACGAGCGGCGCGCGCGGGGGCCCAGGCGGGGGGCGGGAGGAAGCGCCGGGCAGCGCCGGCCGCCGGGCCCAGGAGAAGCGGAGCGGAGAGGAGCGGGGACACGGGCGGGGCCGCCGCGGCTCTGGATGGGACCAGCGCCCCGGGCCCGTTAGTCCAAGCAGGAGCTTCGGGAGAAGCCTTCACAGGGAGATTTTCCCCTGCCTTCCCTCACCTCTGGCCAGGCCTCGCTTCGCTCCCCGCCAGCCCATGGTCCCAGTCCTTCCGCGGCGCCGGCACCCTCTCACCTTACCTACCTTGGGCCTATTTCCCCCAGCTCCCTGCCTGCCCAGCCCCTTAAGCTGCGAGGTCCCCCCAAGTCATTTCTTTGTACCAGTCTCCCCCCACCCCCACGCCATCCCAGTCTCAGATACCCTTCTCCTCCTAAGCTTCGGATTCATCAGGCTATTTCACCTCTCACTGTCCCCATCCCGGGCGCAGGCCCCCATGGTCCCTCCCTTCTCCTGCCACCCTGCTCTCAGAACTCAAGTCTTTGCCCTAGCTTGATAGCCCACTCCTTACCTTCCCCAGACATCCTCCCATCTCTCTCTGGTCCCCAGACTTTCCGTATCCGAGTCTACTTAGCTTATCCCTACTCTATTCCTGGCCCTCCTCCCCAGACTCCAGGCTGAGTGGTGCTTGTGCCTTCTCTGCAGGCCAGAGCAGTCCCTAGTTCTGGGGCCAGTAGGGTTGCTGCTTTATCCCCATGGCTCTGCCATCACTCCTGCTGTTGGTGGCAGCACTGGCAGGTGGGGTGCGTCCTCCTGGAGCGCGGAACCTGACGCTGGCGGTGGTGCTGCCAGAACACAACCTGAGCTATGCCTGGGCCTGGCCACGGGTTGGTCCTGCTGTGGCACTAGCTGTTGAGGCCCTGGGCCGGGCACTGCCCGTGGACCTGCGGTTTGTCAGCTCTGAACTAGATGGCGCCTGTTCTGAGTACCTGGCACCGCTGCGCGCTGTGGACCTCAAGTTGTACCATGACCCTGACCTTCTTTTGGGCCCCGGTTGCGTGTACCCTGCTGCCTCTGTAGCCCGCTTTGCCTCACATTGGCGCCTTCCCCTGCTGACTGCAGGCGCTGTGGCCTCTGGTTTCTCCGCTAAGAATGAGCATTATCGTACCCTGGTTCGCACTGGCCCCTCTGCTCCCAAGCTGGGTGAGTTTGTAGTGACACTACACGGGCACTTCAATTGGACTGCCCGTGCTGCCTTGCTGTATCTGGATGCTCGCACAGATGACCGGCCTCACTACTTCACCATCGAGGGCGTCTTTGAGGCCCTGCAGGGCAGCAACCTCAGTGTGCAGCACCAGGTGTATGCCCGCGAGCCAGGGGGCCCTGAGCAGGCCACCCACTTCATCCGGGCCAACGGGCGCAGTGAGTGTAGCCCAGGCTATTTTAAGGTCAGGGGAGGAGGGTCGCAGTGTCGCTGGAGCTAGGGATTGAGGAGCTATGTGTGGTGGCTGGGATCAAGAAGTACATGTGGACAGAGCACCTGTGAGGGCCCAGGGCTTTATGGGGTGAGCTTGTGGATGGCCTAGGCAGGTGTGAGCCAGGAAGAAATAAGCAGGAGAGGTGAAGCTTGTATGGGGTGGAATGTGGAGGGGGGTATTGAGTTTGGGGAGCAATGTGAGTGCCCTGGAGCAGTAAATGTGCTTGATGGTCACTCTGAAATGTGAGCCTGTGAGCAGAGCTGCCTCCTAGCATGGTCACCAAGACCCCTAGGTGGTGTAAAAATAGCGAGGACTCCATAAGTGGACTCAGGGCTCAGCAGACTTAGTTGAGAAAGACAGGTAGAGCTCACACTTAGAAATTCTGAGCAATCAGTATCTTTGAGCCCAGGAAAGGGGCAGGAAACAGTGGGGTGTGAGGAGGGCTGGATGAGGAGCATTGAGCAGGGCTCTGGGAGAAGGAAAGGACTTGAGAGTGACAGCTTCCTTCCTCTGGGGTCTGGAGTCCTGCCAGATGGTCCATATGGTCCCAGGGTACTGAGGACATGGACTCCAAGGGGGAGGACTGGGGAGCATATGCTGGGTGGTCGATAAGTTAGGGCACTCTCTTTCTTGCTAAGGAGGGAAATGCAGACAATTCAGAGAGGGGGCTGTTTGGGGGACCTGGATACTTTCTGAGGGTGCTTCTTTGTCATGTACCTGCCCCCAGTTGTGTATATCTGTGGCCCCCTGGAGATGCTGCATGAGATCCTACTGCAGGCGCAGAGGGAGAATCTGACCAATGGGGACTATGTCTTCTTTTACCTGGATGTCTTTGGGGAGAGTCTCCGTGCGGGCCCCACACGCTCCACAGGTCGGCCCTGGCAGGATAATCGCACCCAGGAACAGACCCGGGCCCTCAGAGAGGCCTTTCAGGTATCATTTGAGCCAAATCTGAAGGAGGGGGGAAAGAGATGGTTTGTTGGAGATTTATTGTCTCTCACAAGACCCCATAGAAACCCCAGGAAAGGGCAGGAATTGTGAGCTACAGGAAGGAATGAAAGGAACAGAGCCTTTCCATTTTAGTATTATTTTCTTACTTCCCCACCTTTGTGGCTCTGAGTGGGTCTGCTGCCAAGACTGACTTTGGCTACCTCCAAATATCCTAGAACACTGTTTTCCTAAGTGCCAATAGTAGGCTATACTGTGGTGGAGAGCAGTTAAAGAAATTATCTGATTCTAGTACCTGGGTGGGCTTCCACCTTTCTAGAAAGGTGAAGCATAATTGTGGTGCAGTTAGATAAAGTTCAAGAAAGGATATGATCATGTGTCCTGGAACAGACACTGAGATCTTTAGTGATTCAGAGGAGGAAGAGTCAATGAGGGCTGGGCTTAGGGAAGGCTTTTATAAAGGAAGAGAGACTTTAAACATAGATGTCATATTCATAGTTACAGTAGGAGAGGACATCCAGACTGCCTGAGTAAAAAGAAAAAGAACAGTGGGGAGACCAGCGAGATACTGACCTGACAAGAAAGAAAGGTTCACTTAAAACAGATATAGGAAATAAAGCTGCAAAGGTATAATCAGATTAAGAAGAGCCCTAACTGTAAGACAGTAGGACTTGAATTTGGGGTTCTTGAAATTTTTTGTGAAGGTAAATATACAGTAGTGACAGAATTCAGGTTGGATTAGAAGGGGGGGGGGGGGACCGGATACAGTGAGACCAAATTTAACAGGTTAAAAAGGAGTGCAGTACTATGGCTTGAACTAGGGTGATGATAGCAGGAACAGAAAGAAATGGGTTTAAGAAAATGTATGGGGAAGGTTGGCATGACTGTTCATTTCATTCTTTGGCTTAAAACTTTCAATGACTAGTCCACAGAATAAAATACTGACTCCTTGTCATGCCATTTAAGACCTTCTGCAGGCTGTTATCAACCTGCTTTTCCAGGCTTACCTCCTAGTGCCCTCACGCTGAGTGCTGTAACCAACTAGTCCTCTCTCAAGCCCCGCCCGGGTCTTCCTATCCCCATGCTTTTGTGCTCTTTCTCCTTTTGTCTGGAATGCTCTACCTTCCCTCACCCTAGATCTCTGCCTCTCAAAATCATACCGATGAATCATTCCCTGATTCCCCACTACTTTTTCACTAACTCACTAAGTGGTCCTACTTATTTACCCTTATTCCTCCTTTTTCCACAAAGAATTTGACATAGCTTACGGGATAACCTTAAAGTCTTTTAGACCCTGAGATTCTTTGGTTCTAAGCAGTTGTGTCTAAGGGCTGAAGCTGGGTGGCCATTCTTCTCCAGTGAGCAAGGTTTTAAGTGTCTGTGATTATCTATTTGGTTGTGACTGATGAGTACATGTCTGTGAATGACATGTCTGTTTGTATGCCTGAGTAGGAGACTGTAACTGTCACACTTGAACATGGGCAGTGGCAGGACAGGTTTTGTTTATGCTAAACATTTTCCTAAAACAAGCTTTTCCCTGTTGTCTATCTGGATAATGCTTCCAAATGCTTTAAGACAGACCAGTTATTTTCCCTTCTAGGAAACAATCCATGAATTCCTGAGGGACTTGGGGGGGGGGGAGTACTGAGTTTCCTACTGCTGTACTTAACTTTATCTACTATAGAACTAATCATACTATTCAGTCACTGTTTGATTCATTTAAAGACTGACTCATTCCAATAGTATTTACTGAACAGTCCTAGTCACTGTGCTAGGTACTGGCATAAGGTGGAGAACATAACAGATATAGTCCCTTTTGGGAGTTTACGTTTGGTAAGATAGACAAACAAATAAGCAAAAAATGTACAAATATAGGAACATATTGTGATAGGTTTTACTAAAAAAAAAAAAAAAATGAATAGAGTGGTATGAAAAGAGAAAAGCAAGGGGATTATACTTTAGCTAGCTAGTGTGGTCAGGGACGACTCCATAACCTTCTGGGCTGTATTCTCTCTTTCTCTTTTTTTTTTAAATGACAGAGTCTCACTCTATTGCTCTGGCTGGAATGCAGAGGCTCCATCATAGCTCACTGCAGCCTTGAACTCCTGAGCTCAAGCGATCCCCACATTTCAGCCTGCTCAGTAGCTGGACCTACAATGCACATCACCACACCTGGCTATTTATTTATTTATTTATTCATTTATTTATTTTTATTTATTTTTTTGGAGACAGAGTCCCACTATGTCACCCTCAGTTGAGTGCTGTGGCGTCACAGCTCACAGCAACCTCAAACTCTTGGGTTCAAGCAATTCACTTGTCTCAGCCTCCCAAGTAGCTGGGACTACAGGTGTCCACCACAACACCAGGCTATTTTTTTGTTGCAGTTGTAATTGTTGTTTGGCAGGCCTGAGCTGGATTCAAACCTGCCAGCTCTGGCATATGTGGCAGGCACTCTTAGCCACTGAGTTATATGTGCCAAGCCCACACCTGGCTATTTAAAAAAAAAAATTTAGAGATAGGATCTTGCTATGTTGCCCAGGTTGGTCACAAACTCCTGGACTGAAGTGATCCTCCCAGCTTGCCTTCTCAAAGTACTGGACTGTATTATTTTTGAGGAAGAAAAGCCTCTCTTTCTTGTCTGAAAATTTCTGCAGCCAAGAGTCCCCAGCATTTAGGATAAGGGGGAAGAAGGGATGTAGTTAGCCAAAAATAAATTCTATTAATAATGCCCCCACTTTAGGCATTCAGACAGAAAAATAAAGAGGGAAGTTTTGCTACAATACAAGAGAAGGGAGCCAGGCAGGAATATGCTGAGGAGGAAACCAAGACTTTGGAGTGAGGATGTGGAGGTGTCTGTCCTCTGGCAAAGCTACACTCAGCCTTTCCAAATGCTGAAGCAAATGCTGAGGGAAGTTGGGTGGTCACCACTAACCAAGGAAGAAAGAGCAGAGAGTCCTTTGGGGAGACTAGACCAGCCTTAAAAAGGTGGCAAGAGAGGTGAGGAGGCATTGATGCAGCTGCCCAAAGTTTTTCCAGGGGGGTGTCAAACTCAAGGAAAAGGTCCTAGTTCATGCTGGGTAGAGCTACTAGGTGGTGAAAGCTTTGAAATTATGTATATTGTAGGATTTTCCTCTCCTACTTAGCCATAGCTGCTCGAGGGCAGGGATCACGGTCCTCTTTGTATTCCATATGTCTAGTATGTAGTACTTTAACATATTTGTTAAATTGAATTAAAGTGTGTGTTGAGAAGAGAGGGGATAGGACTAGGAATTCTAGGAATTCGTCTAGACAGGAGGAGAACTGGCAGGTACTGTAAACCAAGTGATCAACCAGGATAGGGAAAAAAAACGGAGTGGAATGAAATAAGCAAATGACCAGGCTTTGAGGATCCAGAGGCCCAGACTGGGCAATTGAGGGTTAGTAACTGCAGGGTTAGAAACCCAGACAGAGGTCACAACCCAGATGACTAGCATGAGATTGGTTTACAGATAGGGAACACCACCAGCCAGAATGGAATACAGCACCAACCCAAGGGCTGTGTAAGGCAGACTCTCTTCTTGGAGATCATTCCTTGTCTGTTTAGACCACCGTTGACAGCACCTCCTGCTGTGGCCAGAGCAGGTCTCAGAGTGGGCGGGCCCCCAGGCAGAGGCAGGCACCTTTTGCCAGTACACAGTTTGTAGGTACATTCCTGGCTTCTACTCACCGCTGTACCCATTTTTGGCAGCCTTTACTTGTTTTTTTTTTTCCACTGGGGGGTCCACTGTGAAATGGGGCACAATTACCTACTGTCACCTTTTCTCTAGCCCCTGAGCAAGCACAAAAACTGTTTGGAGGTTTTAAATTTTTTTTGTGTGTGTGCTGTAGGTAGTAACCACAGCAAAATAGGCTAGCATAGTGGTTTTTAAAGTGTGGGCCTAAGATCCTACAGGCCCCTGAAATCCTTTTAGGGAGACCACAAGGTCAGAACCATTTAAAAAATAGTACTAAAATGTTATCTGCCTTTGTGACTCTTGTTCTTCCTGTGATTGTGCAGTGATGTATTCCAGATGTTGAATGATGTGTGATGATGTCATGACTCCTAAAGCTATGGAGGCGTGTTTGTGTATTCTTGTTTTCATAGTTTATCAATTTTAATTTCTAAGATGGTAGATAGTAATAGATAAAATCCACATAAACGAAAATTCTTTGGTGTCCGCAATAATTTTTAAGAGTGTAAAGGGATTCTGAGACGAAAATGTTGGATAATTGCTGGCCTAGTAAACAAACCAACCTAGAGAATTACTAAATGTTAAACATCTTTCATCAGCCTTTATTGAAATGTAAGTTGTTTTCAACCTGATCTTTTTCAGCTCTTTGCCAATTTTTCACATTGTCAGCAGTGTCCTACCTCTCTATTTTTCTTTTATTCTTGGAACAGGTACTACTGAATATACCCTTTCAATCCTTTCCTCAGCCCCCCTCTCCTTTTCTATTTTGCCTAGAATGAGAGTATTAGAACCAGACAACTAAATGTTCTAGGAAGAATAACTATACCTTGAAGTAAACTCCAGTCTAATACAATGAATGCATTTTGGAAACTGACTTTATTATTTCCTACCTGGAATGAATTGATGTACAACAGATCATATGTGATATATCTAGGACTGTTTATCACTACAGTCCACATGCACTTTCTATGATAATGAGCAAAACTGTAGGAATGATGAAATTTTAGTCTATTATTTCACAGTCATGTTTCACAAAATATATTGAACTGAAGTCTTAACTGAAGTTGTGATGCCAGTTTCCTGTCCAAGTAGAGGCTGTTCTCAGTGACTGTGTGGCCTAAGGCAGAGACAGAGGCCAGGAGGTCCAGCAGCTAAGAAAGGGGAGATATGTGCGGCCAATAAGAGCTGGGCAGGCACTTTGGAGAGGCAGGCGTACGCTGACTCATGTGCCAGTGAGCTGTGTACCTGGCTGGACCACATACACATGTGGCATCTGGCATGTGTCATTTGCTTATCTATGAAATGTGGGCATTTGACACTGTGTTGTAATACACATCTGTTACTTAGTAAACAGGACAGTGCTGCTTATGGTAGCTGTCCCACATGTGTTAAATGAAAGAGCTCATAGCTTTTGACTGGTGGCATCATTGTCTCCGAGTGTCTCCCCAGTTCTCATAGGGCCTGCTATCTTTTTAAGTCACTGGGTGGAGGCACTGTGTGTAAGTGGCCCAGATGAAAATATCAGCATTTTACTGATAACATTAACAGAGCTGGTACCTCAGGGAGGAGGTGTTGATGAGTATTGTCCTTGATAGTGAATAGGTACCTGGAAAAGATGGGATGGAGGAGCTGTGAGAGCCGTGGCAGCCTGGTGGAGGGCCGGTGGTGCTGGGGAGTTCAGGGAGATGATGGGCTGGGTTTGGGGATGGAGTTCATCTATTATTCTATTATTTCCCAGAACCAGCCCTATCTGTCTTTCAGGAGTGCCACTCCCTCTCCCCAGTTGTATTAAACACATGTGCATGTGCGTACACACACACACACACGCACACACACACACACGCAGTTTAGTGCCTTTTTTAGCTTCACACTCACCTATGTATATTTTATATCAAGTGCATTTTTTTCCAGCTCCTCTATCCTGCCTCCTCACTTCCCCTAATGCCCATCTTGAATCCTATTCACTTTTCCCCATGTGCTGCTGGTACAGACTGTATTGGTGATCACATACCGAGAACCCCCAAATCCTGAGTATCAGGAATTCCAGAATCGTCTGCTGATAAGAGCCCAGGAGGATTTTGGTGTGGAGCTGGCCCCTTCCTTGGTAAGTAGACTCTTTCTCCCAGAAAGCCAGGCCAGGTTTTGAGGAAGGGCTCCTCTCCCTAACTCAGCATCATCTTGGCTGCAGAACGAGTCCCACTATGGAGGCTGTCTCCTGCCATCCAGGGTATATTTCCTTTTGCCCTAAGGAGCAGTTAGCATTTTAGGAATGAGAGGAGGGAAGAAAGTAAACCAGAAGAGAGGAAAGGTAGATGGAAACCCTACAGATGGGAAAAGGGGGCTGGGGAAGGGGCCTCGAAGATGTTTGGAGAGCATTGCTGAAGTTGCCACCTCCAGATGAACCTCATTGCTGGCTGCTTCTATGATGGAATCCTGCTGTACGCCGAAGTCCTGAATGAGACAATACAGGAAGGAGGCACCCGGGAAGATGGACTTCGAATTGTGGAGAAGATGCAGGGGCGAAGATACCATGGTAATTAAGGGGGCAGATGGAGGCCTGAAGGCTAGTCAGGCTCAGAAGTGAAATGGGCAGAAGAGAAAATGCCAGGGCCAGGTGGGAGAGTTAGTAGGAGTCAGCAAACATGGCAGAGGTGTGCACACCTCAAGAGTGGGACAGAGTCAGGCTGAGGTAGCTGGAGGGGCTGGGGGGATAGAAGAAGAGCCCAGGGTAGACTTCAAAGCAAGGGCTCCTCTTTTCTGTCTTAGGTGTAACTGGACTGGTGGTTATGGACAAGAACAATGACCGGGAGACTGATTTTGTCCTGTGGGCCATGGGAGACCTGGATTCTGGGGACTTCCAGGTGATGGGGGAGGAGACAGGGAAGAGAGTGTGGCTCTGCAAAATCCAGCTCTCAAGGGTTCACTGGGGCAGAGTCAAAGGTACTAGAGAAGGGACTTATTTTCTCTGCCAGAGCTGTATGTTGGCTGGGTGGGAGGTTGGGAAGAAAAGCAGCAAAACAGCATTGGTCTCAGGGAGGAGGCAGGTGGGAGCAGGCCTGGGTGCCCAGTGTTCTGCTTCCTCACAGCCTGCAGCCCACTACTCAGGAGCTGAGAAACAGATTTGGTGGACCGGACGGCCCATTCCCTGGGTGAAGGGGGCGCCCCCCTTGGACAATCCCCCCTGTGCCTTTGACTTGGATGACCCATCCTGTGATAAAAGTGGGTGTGTGCAGGGACTTGGAGCAGTCCTTCCACCCTCACTCTCCATTCTCTACCCTTCTTACTGGCCCCCACTCTTAGTCGTATTTTTAAATTTACACCCCTCCCTCCTTCCTCTTACCCTCAGGACCTATTGCTCCCTGCATCTATGTGCTCCCTTTTTCATTCTTACAACCCATCCCCTACAGTCTTTCTCAGGGTCTCTCTCTCTCCTCTTCAGCTCCTCTTTCAACTCTGGCAATTGTGGCTCTGGGAACAGGAATCACCTTCATTATGTTTGGCGTTTCTAGCTTCCTCATTTTCAGGTGAGTTCTGTGCTTTCCACTGACCTCTTCCCCATCCCCCCATTCCACACAGCCTGTGGCTGAGGCCGGATGGTCCCTGTTACATGGGATAGAGGTAGCCAGTTTGTTAATTTGGTGGTTATCACCTAGATCTAATAGCATCTTCCTCCCTAGCCTTTCTTTTCAGTTGTCTTTTAGCTAATGTGTTTCACTTTTGGTTCTAGACTGGCTTATACTAACTACTGTTAATTAACTGGATATAGTAACCTTAACTGAAGGTTAAGCTCAGAGGTGAATTTTCCATGGAAATTTCTATTTTAAGAAAGAACTTTCACCCCTACCCTCTGTCTTTGTGAGCACATGCCAGATATGCAGAGAACACATCTTTCAGTCTTGTCTCTTTGGTATAACAAGTGCAGCTTCAGGAGCTGCAGGGAAGCCCTTGTAGCTCCACTGTTGGCTTAAGGGGGTGGCAGGATTGGGCTTGCCAGTCAGCTGAGGTGTGCAGTCCTTACAGAAAACTGATGCTGGAGAAGGAGCTGGCCAGCATGTTGTGGCGCATTCGCTGGGAAGAACTGCAGTTTGGCAACTCAGAGCGTTATCATAAAGGTGCAGGCAGTCGCCTCACACTGTCACTGGTGAGCCCTTGTCTCAGCTGTCCCCTCTGCCTCTGAGTTCTTGTCCTTTCTTACCTTGGACCTTTCCCAGCACATTGGCCTGTAATGATAGTCCCTGCACTACCACCATCATCTAATGTTCCTTTCATCCTTCCGCCTCCATGTTGCCCTTGGCCCCAGCGGGGATCCAGTTACGGCTCACTCATGACAGCCCATGGGAAATACCAGATCTTTGCCAACACCGGTCACTTCAAGGTGAACAGTCATCTGCTTGTTCTGGTCCCCACCATTTCATCCTGTCTCATTCCCATCTGCTAGCTCTGCCCCTGAACCTCTGCCCCTCAGCAACCCCTCTATGCCCCACTGAGTTCCTGTATGCTTCCACAGTTTTCCAGTATTTTCTAGCACCCAGAAACTTCTGATATTCATTCTCATTTTCCCTTTCACTCCTATCATCAGGGAAATGTTGTTGCCATCAAACATGTGAATAAGAAGCGCATCGAACTGACCCGCCAGGTTCTGTTTGAACTCAAACATGTATGTAATGGAGGATGGATTGAGGGTGAAGGGTAAACAGAGATGGGAAAGAAGAGAAAGAAAGACTGTAGAATGGTAAAACTGGCTAGGAGGGCAAGGGGATTCTTTATTACCGTATATACTCGAGTATAAGCCGAGTTTTTTCGGCACAAAATTTGTGCTGAGTTCGGGTTTGGTTTTTCGGCACAAATTTTGTGCCGAAAAACTCAGCTTATACTCGAGTATATACGGTAATGATTTAAATTGTAGGTAAGAGAAAAGTCTTATGTAGTGGTAGGCTTCTGTATCTAATTTTTAACTCTTTCAATTTTGTCCTTTCCATTGTTTTTTCTCCTAGATGAGAGATGTTCAGTTCAACCATCTCACTCGCTTCATTGGAGCCTGCATAGACCCTCCGAACATTTGCATCATCACTGAGTATTGTCCTCGTGGGAGTTTACAGGTGAGGGATAGGTGCAGATTATAGCAGGGGTGGGAAGATAGGTCCAAAATTACGTTGACTCTATGCCAAGTGACAGCTAGTAGGGGCTAGGACAGACAATCTATTCCATGTCACTTACCAGGATATTCTAGAAAATGACAGCATCAACTTGGACTGGATGTTTCGTTATTCACTCATTAATGACCTTGTGAAGGTGAGTCTTCCCCACTCCTTAAGAGTTCACCCATTTTAAAATGCTTCTGTTGTTCTGCCTTTGCTTGTGATTTCTTTCCTTCTATTCCTCTGAAAGTCCTATTCTCTCTCTCTCCCCTTCTTCCTATGGTTGAGTAATAATGGATGAAGAAGGGGTCTAGGGTTTATGATTGGGGGAGTGAATTTTATCTGCCCTACGAGATTTTTTGTCTTCCTGCCTTAGACATTTCAGATCTTTTTCTTTGTATTTATTTATTTGTTTATTTTTATTAATATTAAATCATAGCTGTGTACATCAATGCGATTATGGGGCACCATATACTGGTTTTATAAACAGTTCGACACATTTTCATCACACTGGTTAACATAGCCTTCCTGGCATTTTCTTAGTTAATTGTGTTAAGACAATTATATTCTACATTTACTAAGTTTCACATGTACCCTTGTACGATGCACAGCAGGTGTAATCCCACCAATCACCCTCCCTCTGCCCATCTTCCCCCCTCCCTCAGATCTTTTTCGATTATCTCTTTTACCTCCAAGAGCTCATATTAAAACCCCTTAATAAGGAAAAAAATGAATGGAGTCTCCAAACATTCATCACCTATTTTTCCTCTCATCATTTTACCCTCTGATCAATATTTGGCAGATGTGCTTCCTTGTTCAGAAAACTGATATTAAAAAAAGAATATTTACTAGTAAAACTAAGAGAAACCAAGAAAGGTTGGTTCAAGGTTACCAATAGGGTCTTGGTCCTATATACCGAGTGTCAGCTATTTTCAAATGAGGCAAAGGTCTATAGGTTTGTGGAGCATTATAAAACTGAATCTTGCCTGGGTTGGACAAGAGTTTAGAAGCAAGCCCATTGTGCCACACCTAAAGCTGGCTTTGGTTTTCTGCTAAATTCTCATGAAGTTATTTGAATGTATTTTTTGTGAAAGTTTGCCATCAATTGAGAGATGGAATATTAGGTAAAGTTGAGGTAGTGCTCGAGTAGAAGATAAATCTGAGAAAATACAACTCTTGAGAGAGCAATGATTGGAAAAAAGTAATTTACATCAAAGCCAGAAGTCTAATCATTTCTGTGATTTTGGAAGGCATCCTTTTCCATCCTTAGAGTTTCCACACAAGTAAATTCACAAATTTGGAGATTCCCAAAGGTTTTGTTGATGCCAAGAGAAATAAAGAGTTCACAGTGACTAGAATTGTGAATTAAGTACAGAGCTAAACATTTAAACAGGTGTTTTTGGTTAGCATACTGAACTTGTGTCCTTTTCTGCCCCACCTGAACTGACTTGGTGGATTTCTAGGGTTTTACTTTTAGGAAGCACCACTCTGTCCTCTGAAGACCTTCTTTTTTACCCTTCCTCCTCCCATATGAAGACCTGTCTTATAGTCCCTCAGAGGCAAACATTATTTTCTTCACTGGCCCTATGGGGCCAGCAGTTTCATTCTTCTATATTAGCTTAGCAGTTTGTTGCCTACTTTTGTCCATTTTCCAGGTTTTTATAATTTACTGTTTTCTCCACATTTTCTGTGGTCCAACATCCCCTCTAGTAGGTCACATTCCTCCTCCACCCTGAGTTGCCCAACTATACCTGGTTATGCATTAAAGTTTACAACTGGTTATTCTTCCTTGATGCCTCTATCTACTCTTCCTACCTGGGTCTCAAACCATGTCTCTTCCTAATTTAGCGGCCAGGCATTTGAGGCTGTGGAGGTAATGTCTTAGAGTTCATGCTAGTTCCAGTCCCCTCACTACTCAGACTGATCACCTTTTGGGGTAATAATTGGTAGCTCCTCTTATCCCTCCTCTTAAACATTTTTCCTATCCCTGGTACTTAGGTACCGGTATACAGCTTATGTTATCAGAAAGGATAACCCTCCTATTCTGTTTCCTTGAGTGGAAGCTGCAAAAGATGCTTTCCAAAATCACTTTATTATTGTAGTGGTCTCAAGATCTTTAGATAGCTTACCAGTGACCATCTCATGGAGAGAAGGGGTATTCTATGTGGTATGATCCAGTTTCATAACTTAATCTGTATCCTGCAGGGTATGGCCTTTCTTCACAACAGCATTATTTCATCCCATGGGAGTCTCAAGTCCTCCAACTGTGTTGTGGACAGTCGTTTTGTGCTCAAAATCACAGACTATGGCCTGGCCAGCTTCCGATCAACTGCTGAACCTGATGACAGCCATGCCCTCTATGCCAGTGAGGGCAGCCCACTTTCATGATACTCCTCTGTCCCTGATCTTTTCCATCTAGGGAGGGTGGAAGAGGGAGACAGAGTGACAATAACATGGGAAAGAGCCCAGGCAGGCTTGGAGTTACCCTATTTTGGAGACCTGGCCAGACTGTTCTCTCTTTTCAGAGAAGCTGTGGACTGCTCCTGAACTGCTCAGTGAGAACTCCTTGCCAACCACAGGCATGCAGAAGGCTGATGTCTATAGCTTTGGGATCATCCTACAAGAGATAGCACTTCGCAGTGGTCCTTTCTACTTGGAGGGCCTGGACCTCAGCCCCAAAGGTGAAAGTCAATCCACTACTCACAGCCTCTTCTTCTTGGGGAAACTGTTCTTCATCCAAACTTTTTATCACCCTCAGAGATTGTCCAGAAGGTCCGAAATGGTCAGCGTCCATATTTCCGGCCAAGCATTGATCGGACCCAACTGAATGAAGAGCTAGTTTTGCTGATGGAACGATGTTGGGCCCAAGACCCAGCTGAGCGGCCAGACTTTGGACAGATTAAGGGTTTCATTCGCCGCTTTAACAAGTGAGAGGGCATTAAGGGTCAGGGACTCCCCAGGGATAGAAGCCTCATTGGTCTTCAGTGGATGAGGTGGGGCTGGTGGGTCCGACAGTGGGTTGGGTAGGAAGTCCTGGGAGTCTTGAAAATCTTGCAACAGGTGCCATATCTTGGCCTCCCCCAGGGAGGGTGGCACCAGCATATTGGACAACCTCCTGCTGCGTATGGAACAGTATGCCAATAACCTGGAAAAGCTGGTGGAAGAACGCACACAGGCCTATCTGGAGGAGAAACGCAAGGCTGAGGCTCTGCTTTACCAAATTCTACCCCAGTGAGACCTTTCCCCCTTCCTGAATTTTCCTTTGGGATTCTGCTCTTTTGGGTACTGCCTCATCAGACTCCTGAGAACTCATTTTCAACTCAGAACCCTGCTTGCCACAGCAAGCTTGCTGTAGGCTACATGCTTCTATTTTTTCTCCACATCAGCTGTGCTGCCTTCTTTCTGTCTTCCCATCCCTTCTTAGGACAGTACTGTACTGATGCCCTTGCTTCAGCATATATATGTAAAACAATCCCAACTTGAGACATTTAGCTCCTAAATTCAGGGATCACCTCACAACCCCCCTTGCACTACAGTATAATGTCTTCCCAGCCACTTTCCTTTTCCACCACCAAGTGCAGCCTTCATGTTTCTACTCATTTCTGTTGCAGCCACATCCCCCATTCCTCTCCCTCCCCCCCTTACCCTCTTGGAGTTTGGCTCACACTGTACCCTTACTTCCTAGTTCAGTAGCAGAGCAGTTAAAACGGGGAGAGACTGTACAGGCTGAGGCCTTTGATAGTGTTACCATCTACTTCAGTGACATTGTTGGCTTCACAGCATTGTCAGCAGAGAGCACTCCCATGCAGGTGAGAGCTGTGGGTGAGAGGCAGCGGGTGGGATAGGGACCTGGAGGAGCTTCACTGACAACAGATTAGTTTGTTCCAGAGTTCCCACATCTTATGATGGCTCATGGGTTAAGAATTCTTAGAAAGTTGGGCATAAGTCTCAGGGCCTCTGCTTTTCCATCCCTGTTAGGTGGTGACACTTCTTAATGACCTGTATACCTGCTTTGATGCCATAATTGACAACTTTGACGTCTACAAGGTAAGAGCTGGGGCTGCCCTCTTATTAAGACCCCTTTGAAACCCAGTTTCCCTGAACCCCACATACCTTACCCTTTCCATAGTCAGTTTTCCCTCCAGTGTCTTCGGCATCCTAGTGCTGGAGTGCATTTTGTGGAGTGCACTCCTGTCTAATTTCTTGTGAAACTTTAAGACTTCCCTAAGCAAAACATTTATAAAAATGTAGCACCTATCTCCCTGGAGGTATAAATACAGCCATGTCTATCTTTTCTTTCCAGTCCTTTCTAGACATGGAGGAATCATACAGGATGTGGAATTTAGGGGGGTGAAGGGCAAGATATGAAAAAAACATATAAAGCTTTTTGTTGAAGCCATTCAGTTGGCAGAGGGTTGGCTTTACTGTCCTTGGGAGTAAAAAGGATCTGGATTTGAATAGTTTTTTGTTTTTTTTTTTGTGGCCTTAAGTAACAGTATCTCCCTCAGTTGTTTTATCTATAAGACAGTATTAAAATTTTGCTATGTGTAGGCCAGGCATGGTGGCTCACGCCTGTAATCCTAGCACTCTGGGAGGCGGAGACAGGTGGATTGCCTGAGCTCAGGAGTTTGAGACCAGCCTGAGCAAGAGCAAGACCCTGTCTCTACAAAATAGAAAAACTAACAGGGTATAATGGCAGGTGCCTGTAGTCCCAACTACTTGGGAGGCTGAGGCAGGAGGATTGCTTCAGCCTAAGAGTTTGAAGTTGCTGTGAGCTATGATGCCATGGCACTCTACCTAGGGAAACAGAATGAGACTCTGTCTCAAAAAAAAAATAAATTTGCTTTATGGAAAGTAGCTAAAGTATGGCAGATAATATCTATTTTTGTTCCTTCCCTTTGGACTTACTATATCATATTGGCTATTTCTGCAACAAAGAACTTCCATAAATCCCTTTATCCAGATTTATCAATTGTTCATGTCCCCCCCAACACACACACTTGATTTATTTTTAAACATCAATCTATATGACTAGGCACCTGTAGCTCAGTGGTTATGACACCAGCTACGTACACTGGGGCTGGTAGGTTCAAATCCAGCCCGGGCCTGCTAAATGATAACTACAACAAAAAAATGACTGGGCATTATGGCAGGCACCTGTACTCCCAGCTACTTGGGAGGCTGAGGCAAGAGAATTGCTTTAGCCCAAGAATTAGAGGTTGCCCAAGAATTAGAGGTTGCTGTGAGCTGTGACACCACAGCACTCTACTGAGGGCAACATAGTGAGACTATGTCTCAAAAAATAAAAAAATAATAAAAATAAAAATAAATAAATCTATATAGACCAGGTACTCTGGGAGGCTGAGGAGGGAGGATCACTTGAGGTTGGGAATTTGAGACCAGCCTGAGCAAGAGTGAGATCCCATTTCTACTAAAAATAGAAAAAATTAGCCAGTCATGGTGGTGCACACTTGTAGTCCCAGCTACTCATATACTTAGTATGTATTCCCTAAAACCTTCACCATGCATTTCCTAAGAACAATGACAATCTCTTGTATAGTTTTAGTACCATCACTAAAATCAAGAGCCTCTCTTCTCCTCTCTGACAGTTTGGGCTGTGTGACCCAAGCCATGGGGACTGTTTTGCCTCCTCACCAACTTCTGTGCTCTTCAGTTTAGTCTGTTTTCTTGCTTCCCATTTCCTGACAGCAGAGGCCATCTGTCCATGTCCTATTGCAGACAGGCCATCTATCCATTCAGCAAACATTTACTGAGTATTCACCAGGTGCTGGGGTTAGAGGAGCAGAATTTAAAGATTCCCTTGACATCTCCTCCCCCCAGACTCTCAGTACCATGGCACTTATTTTCTAGTCAATGTTCTGGCTTCCCAGGCTGTCAGGATGACTCATGGTGGTGTCTAGCTTCTCTTCCTCTACTCTGCCCCGTCTCCACTGATAAAGTAGACATGACCTTTTAATCCCCTCTTAATCAGGTGGAGACGATTGGGGATGCCTACATGGTAGTATCTGGCCTCCCTGGCCGAAACGGTCAACGCCATGCTCCAGAAATTGCTCGTATGGCCCTAGCATTACTGGATGCAGTTTCTTCCTTCCGCATCCGCCACCGACCCCATGACCAGCTGAGGCTACGCATAGGGGTCCATACTGGTAAGGCTGACTTTCACCCAGCTCTAGTCTCCACCTTTCCTAGGCTGTCCCAACCAGCTTCTTCTCATAGGGCCAGTCTGTGCTGGGGTTGTTGGCCTGAAGATGCCCCGCTATTGTCTATTTGGAGACACGGTGAACACCGCTTCTCGAATGGAGTCAAATGGTCAAGGTTAGACATAGCTTTTGACCCTCATTGGCCTCAATTTATCTTGCCCTTTTCTTCTTTTCATAGTTCCTCCAACTCTCTCAATCTGAGAGAACATCCTTGAATGTATTTTTGTTCTATTGGCTATACATTGGGAGGTTTGGGAGCCTCCTAGGAGTGGCTGGTTGGGTAATATGCTCTCTAATACCACCAATTCTTCTATTGCCTTTTTTTTGATTCTTCTTTCAACCCCCTCACCCACCCACAGCCCTGAAGATCCATGTTTCTTCTACCACCAAGGATGCCTTGGATGAGCTAGGATGCTTCCAGTTAGAGCTTCGGGGGGATGTGGAGATGAAGGTAATAGCAGGCCATGTGGAGAGGGTCATGGAAAGGGAGGACAAAAGTGATTATGGAGGGTGATGGGGCAAGAGAAGGAATCTGAATTGTGTCCACTCCTCTGCTTCCAGGGAAAAGGAAAGATGCGAACTTATTGGCTCCTAGGAGAGCGGAAGGGACCTCCTGGACTCCTCTAAGCCCTACTTCTTCCCAAGTCAGACAATCTCCTGCTGCTGGTACCTGGGTGGGCAGTGGCCACCTTCTCTCCACACACCAGAAATGGACATAGTCACATGAGATGGAAAACACCAAGCACCAAGAAAATCTACCTTATATGGAAGTTGTAGCCCTCTGCAGCTCAGCCTTGTACATAATACCTGCCCTTCTCTGGCTTGGTCCCCTTCCTCCTTAACCTTCTGTAAATATCTGTATCTAAACCAGAATATTTTGGCCAAATATAAAACAACAAAAAATAGCCATGGTGTCACAGACTGGGTTAGGGATAACCCCAAGGAAAGGTTATGGGGTATGGACACGATGACTCACAGAATCACTGAATTAGCAGTCTCAGGATGAGAGAGAACCCTTTATGTAAAGCCCCTTCATCAAGTACAGAGAGAATTAACTTCCTCTCAACTTCTCTAGTACAGACAGAAATAGATTCCATATTCTATATCCCAGTTCACTTTTCTCAGCTCTTAGACAGGAGTTGTTCTCCCGCCTCCACCACCATGCTCTCTTCCCTGACAGGCAAGGGAAGACATTTCTCCCAATTGGTGAAGGTAATTCTCAGATTCATAGGGCAAAGGCTGCCCCAGAGACAAGGGTACTGGTGTTGAGAAGCTGCAGTTTTTCCGGAATGGTGTGTCCAGCGTCCTGATGTTACTCACACCCTGGAGAAGTACCAGAATGGGGACAGATCCTGCTCTCCCTGAGCCAGAACAAACCAGACTGTGCCCCATCTTCTCCACTCCCTCCCTACCCCCAGGCCCTAGTCACCCTAACACACCGGTAGCTGTGGTGCCCTCTGTATCCAGAAGGTTTCAGGCTGCTCTTGACGGTAATCGTGAGGCTGTGAAGGAGAGTACTGAGTAACTCCTGACCTTCAGCCCTGTCTCTCGACCTCTGGGCCTGATTCTTTCCCACAGACTGTTAGAGCCCAGCTGTACAAGTGGGGTGGAATGGGTTCTCACCTTTGTTGGGGCAGGAGGCCCTGCTTGCACCACCTCCATTTGGTAGTCATGGTGTGTCACAGACTCGACCTCAAAGAGCTTCCTTGTAGTTTCCTGCTCTGCCTGTACCTCTTTACTATGCAGCAAGGGTGTCAAGGTCATTTTCCCCCAATTCCCCCCCCCTCCCCTTTCCTCAGTCTCTCACCAGATCTGACGTTGCAGGAGCATCTCTAGCATGGCTTCACGCTTCCCTGTGGGAGGGCAGAGAGGGGTTCTGGTTAAGAAGCAGGCCCAGAAGAAACAAATTTGAGAAAAAGAAGACAAATCTTGTTATTGCCCTTATATCCATCAGACAATCCACAGCCCCACTGGAAATCCTTTTCTCTCCTTTTTTCCTCTGACTAATGGACTCATCCTTCCCCTCTCATGTTTCACACCTCGAAGTGGCCGGTACGGGTTTCCTGGGGGCTGATCTGAGTCTTTCTGGGTGGTACTAGAGGACATGGGCGACTGTAGTTGCATGGTCAGCAGTCCTTGGTGTCCATGTCGGAAGAAGAAACTCTCAGAGCCATCTTGCATGTTTGGGACTTGATCCAGGTGGTTGGTGGCTCTCTGTGGGTCCCAAGTTCAGTGACTATGATATCCCTTCTGATACCCACCCTTACCATAAACCTATGAAACAGTATTCAAGAAAAGGTAGCAGGCTAAAACTTTAATACCTCTTCCTCCCAGTTGTGGAGGAGGCACTGGCCCCGTGGCAATGTTTCATTGAAAACCTTAGGCTTCCCTTTAACCTCTGGGGGCTTCCACAGCCCTCGGGAACCAGGTTCTGAAACTTGCAAAAATTCCCAGGGTGGTTTTTGAGGCTCCCATTCACCATGGTGATTCCAGGAGGTATAATTTGGGGCCAGATCTTCTGTAATATTTCTGAATCTTGAAGAAGTTTGGAGGCTGCGCTCAGGGGCAGGACGAGGACCAGGACCAGAGCCACGGCCAGGACCAGAAGTGGAGCCAGGGACAGAGCCACGGCCAGGACCAGAGCTGGAGCCAGGAACGGGGCCAGAGCCAGGGCCATAGCCAGGAACATAGCCAGTACCATAGCCAGGGCCAGGCCCAGAGCCATAGCCAGCACCATAACCAGGGCCAGGCCCAGAGCCGGAGCCAGGACGATAGCCAGGGCCAGGCCTGGAGCTGGAGACAGCACCATAGCCAGGGCCAGGCCCAGAGCCGGAGCCAGGACCATAGCCACGGCCAGGGCCAGGCCCAGAGCCGGAGCCAGGACCATAGCCATGGCCAGGCCCAGAGCCGGAGCCAGGACCATAGCCAGGGCCATAGCCATGGCCAAGCCCAGAGTCAGAGCCAGGACCATAGCCACGGCCACGCCCAGAGCCAGAGCCAGGACCATAGCCACGGCCAGGCCCAGAGCCGGAGCCAGGATCATAGCCAGGGCCAGGCCCAGAGCCGGAGCCAGGACCATAGCCACGGCCAAGCCCAGAGCCGGAGCCAGGACTATAGCCACGGCCAGGCCCAGAGCCGGAGCCAGGATCATAGCCAGGGCCATAGCCATGGTCAGGCCCAGAGCTGGAGCCAGGGCCATAGGCACGGCCAGGCCCAGAGCTTGATCCAGGGCCATAGCCACGGTCAGGCCCAGAGCCAGAGCCAGGGCCATAACCGGGACCAGGCCCAGAGCCAGAACCAGGGCCATAGCCAGGGCCAGGCTCAGAGCCAGAGCCAGAGCCAGAGTCAGGGCCATAGCCACCACCGGGCCCAGAGGCAGAGTCAGGCCTATAGCCATGAACAGGTTCAGAGTCAGGGCCGTAGCCATGAACAAGCTCAGAGCCAGGGCCATATCCATGGCTAGGCTCAGAGCCAGGGCCATAGCCATGGCCAGGCTCAGAGCCAGAGTTGTAGCCATGGACAGATCTATGGCCAGGCCCAGAGCCATAGCCAGGTCCTGCACCAGAACCAGGGACAGAGCCATGGTCAGGAACAGAGCCATGGACAGGACCAGAGCCAGAGCCAGGGACAGAGTCATGGCCAGGTCTAGAGCTAAAGCCAAGGACAGAGCCATGGCCAGGACCAGAGCTGGAGTCCAGAACAAGGCCAGGGCTAGAACTAAGGTCAGATGTAGTATAGGGATCCCCAGCAATACAGGAAACATAGGCAGGTTCAAAGCCAAGACTTCCATGGCCTATTTTGTGGGTAAATCTGGGTCCCACGCATGGTTCCCCAAGAAGACTGATATCAGAGGAGGGCTCTGTGAACCCAGAATAGGGTGCTGAGATCTGTGTAGATAATGCCCCTGGTTTGGCGGTAGTGATGGCTGCTGTGGCTTCAGCTGCTGATGCAGCCGCTGATGCAGCCGCTAAGGTTGCGGCTGCCAAAGCAGACCTAGGAACGCTGTCTGAAGAAGGAAACGGTTCTGAAGTGGACCCAAGATCTTCAGAGCTGGGCTGTACATGTAACGATCTGAAAGAAAGCAAAAGCTACAAAGTTGTCAAAAACACAGCAGAGAAAGTCCGCTGATCTTCCTTGTTCCCTTATGCTGCAGCCAGAATTGTGGCTCTCACCGCCACGGCGATCCTTCCGTAGACTCGGTATCCATCTTCACGCCCCAGCTGCTAGGTTGCCATAGAGACGACAAACAATTGCTGGAGTCTGCGCAGAGCTAGAGCTGGGCGGATGTGGCGAAAGGTGAGGGTGGAGGCAAGTCCTCGGTGGGGCGGAAGTCTTAAAGTTGATGTGATCTGAGAAGTCCGCTTTTCAGTCCGACTCCATCCTGCCTCAACCGGGTTTTGAAAGTTCCGCTCGTGTAAGACTTTGCCCTCCAAGACCAATCTTGATTGTTTGCGGCTAAGGAGATTCCTCATGAGGATATATTGGAGACTTGCCCAAGGCTGTGGCATCAGACAATAGCCTATTTGGTGTGTTGTAGATGGGAAACAGTAGCTTCCTTTTAGTTTGCCTGGTACATTCTCAAAAGAGGGTGCGGAGTAGTCTTTAAAAAAAAGGTTAAGTAGGGCGCAGGCCCCGTATACCGAGGGTGGCGGATTCAAAACCAGCCCCAGCCAAACTGCAACAAAAAATAGCTGGGCATTGTGGCGGTCGCCTGTAGTCCCAGCTACTTGGGAAGCTGAGGCAATTGCCTAAGCCCAGGAGTTTGCTGTGAACTGTGACACTACAGCACTTCACAGAGGATGACAAAGTGAGACTCTGTCTCTTAAAAAAATATAAGAATCAGCTTAAGATCAAAATGATGAGACCTACGGAGTAGTGAAAAGGTAGCAGCTTTTTTTTTTTTCTTCAGTGTGATACTTTTCTAATATTATAAAGGCCTTTGTATTGACCACCCTCTTCCCAATTCCCTTTAGAACCTGGTTTGATCTTTGAATAAGGGCCAGGATGGAGCAAGTCTTAGATCAGGGTTTCACTTACTTCTACTTATTCATGCTACTACTTTCCTAGAAGTTTGACCTAGGTTAGTCCACTTGTCATGAAGACTTGATTATCTGCTGGCAAAAGCTCCTTTTTTTCTTATTTTTTTTTAGAGACAGGTCTTGCTCTGTCATCCTGGCTGGAGCGTGGTGGCAAATCATAGCTTACTGTAACCTTGAATTCCTGAGCTCAAGCAATCCTCCTGCCTGAGCTTCCTGAGAAATTGGGACTACAGGCATGCAATCACCAGGCCCTATTAATTGTTAAACGCTTTGCAGAGATAGGGTCTAGATTTGTTTCCCAGGCTTGTCTTTAACTACTGGCCTCAAGCAATCCTCCAGGTTCAGCTTTGGGAGACACTGTGTGAGCCACCGTGCCCAACCAGCAGTACTCCTTTTAACCCCAAGCTAGACCTCCTGAGTGTCTTTCACTCAGACCATAGTCAAGAGGGTTCATAACCCTAAATCAGTTTTCTTTCCTCTTTGTGGTATGCATCTTTATATATTTAAGACAGGGATGCAAAATTGAGGGAGAGCAGGTTTATTAGCATCACAGACGCCTCCTTTCCCTTCCCCATCCAAGCATCCAGTCTGGGATCCTCAGTCAGTTTGTAGATTCAACCTGGAGGCCACTGGAGCTGTCTGCCTCCAAGTACGTGAATATGCAGGTGATATACAGATTGTGCGCCCAGCTTCCCATCATTGATCACTGAAATAGAGCTTGGGGTTAGAGAGTCAGATCACGGTAGAGGTTAAAGAATGAAGATCATATTTAGGAATATGAATTAGAATTCATAGGTGAGGGGCCAAGGGCCAAAAGTCACTCACCAAGTCGGTATCCATCTCCTAACCCCTCAGCCTTTGCTATCTTCTTGGCCACAAGGAGTAGGTGTCCTAGAAGCTATAGAGAGAGTGGAGGGATATAGGTGGCTTCATTCATGGGAAGCTAAAGTTAGCTGAGTTCAGAACTCCTCCCAGCCAAACCCTGGACTTGTTCTTCTCACCTGCTGGTCTTCTTCTTCAGCCTGGCTAATCTGAGGAATGGGCTTCTTAGGAATGACCAGGAAGTGCACAGGAGCCTGAGGGGCTACATCACGGAACACAAGACACTGGAAGCAGTGACAAACCACAGGCCACCATGTTACTTCAAAAGGCAGGACGGTGTCTACGAAATTCCTAAAGGGTTGGGTCCTAAGGGCACCTCACCTGCTGGTCCTCATATAGAATGTCAGCTGGAAGGCTTCGGTCCAGGATCCGGGAGAAGATGGTTGGGGCTGCTCTTCCAGGAGCTGCCTGCTGGGCCTTGACCACTTCATTCCCATCAGTCACACCTGCAGCTCTTCGGACCTGAAAGTGGGTCACATAAATCCAAGCCAGGGAGTATGGATTTATACCTCTCCCATGTACTTTGTCAGGGACTGGCAGAGGCTGGATTCTGACAGTTCTCAGCTTCATCTTTTTAAGAACTTCTTAGTGGTTCCTACCCAATGGCAAAGTTCTTGAGTTTTAGGGCACCAGCAGCAAAGGGTAGGGCCAGAAGGTAACTGGTTAGACAATAAGCAGTATTACTACCCAGAATTCAGCAGTGCAGTTGATTTCTGCTAACAGGTGTACGAAATCTAGCACTGATTCAGGGAAAAGAATCCAGAATGAGACTCTGGGTGTAGGGCTCAATTCCTATTTTAGCACTGGATTACCTCAGACAAACTACTTCTCTTGGCTTCAAATATAAAGAGGTGGTCTGCATTATCTCTTTAGAGGGTTTGAAAACTCTCACCTTGCTTTTTTTTTTTTTTTTTTTTTGGAGACAGTCTCACTCTGTTGCCCTCGATAGAGTACTGTGACATCATCATAGCTCACAGCAACTTCAACTTCTTGGGCTCATGTGATCCTCTTGCCTCAGCCTCTGCAGTAGTTGGGACTACAGGTGCTAGTCATGATGCCTGGCTAGTTTTTTCTATTTTTTAGTAGAGATGGGGTCTTGCTCTTGCTCAGGCTGGTCTCAAGGGATCAATCCTGGTCGGTCACCCAGAGTGCTAGGATTACAGGCATGAGCCACTGTGTCCAGCCTATAATACATTCCCACTTATTTCCATTAAATGTCTTCTGATCTTTAAGCCCTGTTATGTTTTATTTAGGTCTTAATGCAATTATTTAGGTTTTAATGCAATTGCCCTGTTTGACACTAGTTGATCCCTTGTCTAGGGGTTCACCATTAGACCTCTTATTGTGGATTTTAACTCCTGTCCGTTTTTATCAATGGAGGTAAGAGTATAGCTAATAGTATAACTTCTTACTGGAGGTAAGAAGTTCCAGTTTTCCAGGGACTCAGAGAAGGTTGAAGTCAGTGTGTCACATTACAGGAGAAATGGGCGGGAGGAATTAAACTTTTCTAACCCCTAAGTCGTCTGGCAAGTGAGGTGGGGCGCGGGATGAGAGGTTAACACTAGTGCTCATTAGAAGACCCAAAGGTCTGCTGGGACAAAGAACTGGCTCCAAGTAGACAAAGCTCAACTTCCTGCAGGGGGCACCCAGGAGGCAGCCCAGAGTAGACTTCAGAACCGCTGGGCTGCAGGCTGGCGAAGGCAGCAGCCGCTGTAGTGACCCTATCCCGACCTCGGCGCCTGAGTCTATGCAGAACGGCGGCCATCGCTAGTTTGCTCTCCGCAGCCTCTAGTTCAACCTCCTGTACAGCCCCGAAGCTTGTGCGGGAAGGGCCTCGGTTACAGTCAGGCGCTCAGGCTAAGGTCCCGAGCGCTTTCGGGAGTAGGGAGGAACGCGACCCTCAGCCTTGGAAGTCGTCAGAGCCCGCGATACACCCCCTCCTTGCGCCTTCTCACCTGCGCCCCCTGTGGCCCAGCGACTGCCAGGGCTCTGCGCGCCGCGCGCAATCCGGCGGCCAACACCACGGCAGCCGCCATCTTCCCGTAGCCGCGGGAACCTCGCGCAACCAGGGCCAGCACTCGGCTCCGCGGCGGCCGGAGGCGGGCAGTCAGGCAGCCTGTGGGCCGCGGCCTTTGGCTCCGCCCGTGGCTGGGCAAGACCTGCCGCCTCATTGGAGCAAGCTCCTGGGCACGATTCATCCCATTGGCTCCGCTACCAATGTAGAGGCGGAATCTTTTCATCCAATGACTGCCAATGCAAGGACAATTTTCCACTTCATTGGCTTTGTCTTTTCTTTTGGTCTTTCGCCATTTGGTCTCCTAACTAGTTTCCATGAGAAGCATTAGGAAACCTGGAGGCGGGGATGTTCTTCTAGTTTGATCCGATACCCAACGTTGGTTCTGCTTAGGCTGCGTCTGCAGAGAGGGTGGGGCTTTTGGTTCTGGACCGTCCTCTTCAGGTCTGGCCCAAAGGGTAGGTCACCCGCTGCCCGAAAGGCTAAGTGTTCAGAAGCTTTTTCACCGTGTTAACCAGGAGGGCGGGGTTCTGGCGGCTTTCTTCGCTTATTGGTTGCAGGAATCACTTTGGGCGGGGCTAAAGATGAACAGAGGCGGGAGTCGGGGGGTCATTTTAACTGTGGGTGGGGGCAGCTTTTTCTCCGCAAGGATAGTTTCAGTTCCTTGAACATTTCAGAGATTTTAACTTACTCATCTAAGGGCAATTCCTTCATGCTCTGTTTTTGTTAACATACGCCATAGACTAAAGCTGTTGCAGTTTTCAGGACGTTTATTTGCATCCATTTTTTAGAGATGGGAACATCCGGTCTTTGCCGCACTACTAATAACAAAAGAATATGTATCCAATGTTCTTTTCTAATCAGAAAAGGTGTTCGATACCGTTAGCTGGCATTTTCCATGAATCACGTTTCCTCTGCTGGAATATATATTTTTACATAGGAAACATGGGATTACAAAATGCTATATACTCAGACTTAGGGTAAGTTTTAGTCTGACATCATGTACAAGTTACCACTGTATCTTTAGGTTATTTTTTTAGCACATGGCCTGACACATATAGGTGCTTAATAATTATTTAATGAATAACATTTGGTGTTTCCTCTCATTTTCCCTCATATAACATGTATCTCATATTATTCTTCCACTTCTAATCACTTTTTTATATTTTTACATAATCTATGTAAATATTCTTTATATGGCTGCATAATATTTCTGTGACTGTTTATCATAGTAACCCTTCGTCTATTGTTGACTATTAGTTGAATTAGTTATAGGTGAATGGTTATCCTGGTGCATATAACTAGTGTTGAGGAACTCTTTGCTTCTAGAGATAGTACAGTGTCTTTTATATAGTTATATTGTTAGAAAGTCCTTTCTTCTCCACAGGGCTGACAATTGATCCTGTGATTTTTCCTCTAGAAGTTCATGCTGCATTCCTTCCCTTGGAAGGACAGGTGACTTTCCTAAATGTGAGGAAGTGTAGAAAGGTTTCTTCTCTGTGTCCCAGGGGCTACAGTTCTGTGTGGTGCCTCTGGGACACTGGGAGACCCTAGAGCTGCCCAGGAAGAGGGCAGAGATAAGCTGATCTGGGATATAGGAAGTGGAAGAAAACCAATCTAGAGGAATGGGTGAGTACAAAACACTTTGAAGTTGTTATTTCTTTGGGTTTTCATAGACAGCAGGCAACAAAGTGGTTATTTCTGTTTTACAGATCCAGAAACTGGCTTAAAGAGGGAAGATGTTTTGCTTAGGGTTATAAGCTTGTTAGTGTTAGAATCTCCTACTCTCCATTCTCTATGGACTAGTTACTCCCTCCATTCACTGATTTTGACCCCTGGCTCCAAATCTTTTCTCTAAAGCACTTGTCATCACCTGCAGCTGTTCTCATCTGAAAGCTGCGATACCCTGCAGCCTCTGCCCACTACATCTGCTCCAGGACCTCATTAGAGACTTCTGTTCCTCTGACTGCTCCCATTTTCAGCCTGTCAGTTGCTTCCTGGCATTACTTTCTTTCCCCATGTGTATGGTCTACTCCCTTCACATTCTCATGCCTTCTTCTTTTGCCTGATTATACGTCCCTGACACCCTCTGTTGTTAACTTAAATATTTTACTTCCCTGCTGTAACTACGTTCTTACTTCCAACTGTACCTGAATCCTGAACTACACACAATCAGCCCTTTTTCCCAACTCCCCTCATTAGCCTTCCCAAACTTTCACCTTTCTCTTCCTGTCGCTCCTATTCCCTACTCTTATCCCTTTCACCCCCCCCTCCCCCCCAGCAATTGGCCTTATCTCCTGCTTCAAAAGGAGGATAGCAGCCATCAGAGAAGAATTTCCACAAGATCCTGTTCCCTGAAGCTTAGTAAAGGTACCATCCTTTCCTCCTTCCTCTTGGTCTTAAGAAGTAGTGTTTCTCCTGTCCAGAGCAAATCCCTTCACCTCTGCCTTGACCTCATCCCCTGTCTTCATCTGTGTATGATCTTAATTCACCAGTCATCTCACTTGTCTATTCTGTATGGTCCAAGGTCTTTTTGTCTACTGGCTTATTCCTCTTTTTCTTCCTAAAAAAGTGCTTCCTTAACTCCATATCTCTCTCTGAATATTGTTTGATTTCTCTCCTGAACCTTCATCCAAGCTTCTTGGAGAGACTCCTTCATACTCACTTCTTTTTGCCTTCTGACCCTACCGTACCAGTGTGAAACTGTACTCTCTGAAGTCCCCAAAGAACTTCTAATTGTAAAATCCAATGGCTACTCTTCAGTCTTTATCTTACTGGTGCCCCAACTTCATCTAATATTACTTCCGACTCTATTCTTCTTGAAACTTCCTCCCTTTGTGGCTTCCTTGAAGTTACTTTCCTTCTGTTATTAGATCCAGACTCTTGAATGTGGGTATGATGGAGGCAGATGGCTGGATCCAGCCTCTCTCCCACCCCCAGTAAGTGTTGACTCTAAGGTATTATCTGTCCCCAGGCTAGGCTCTACCTGCCCTATACAGAGCCAGGTCAGGTTCCAATGACTTCCCCTTTATTGCTGATCTAGGCCAGCCTCACACAGGCCTTCGCCAGTTGTTGACAGTGTCTGTCCCTGGAAGAGGGAAAAGCAGAGGTGAAAGGGTCAGATATAGTGGTCAGATGTAGGGCCAGGCAGGGGGCTATGTGGGCCAGGGAGCCTAGGGGAACTAGGTGGGAGCTGGGAAGGCCAGAGGACCCTTGCATCTGCAGGGCCTCAAAGTCAGAGTTGTGGACAATGGCTTCTTGGAGGGCAGGCATCTCTGCAAAAGCCACATAGTTTGCTCCTGGGGGTAAAAACCAGCGAAGGCATGGACATGAGGGGGTGGGAGTAGGAGCAGTGAGGGAAGGGAATGTGGTAGTCCTGGAGGGGATGGTTGAAGATGGGGGTGCCTTCCTGCCTGGTCTTCGTACTATAGACCCTGGAATGGCCCCATCTTAGGTTGCCACCTAACAGTGAGGCCTTCCTCCTCGTCGCCGGGTCTCCTCCGTCTCAAAGAAAGTCTCATGTTCCTCCCAGCGTCGGTCACAGGCCGCACAGAGGAAATTAGACTCAAAATATCTGCAGCAACAATCTGGGGGCAAAGGGGCATCCAAAAAGAGTATAGGAAATTGGGGTATCCCAATGGGCTGATAACACTGTCATCTCTCCCTCACCAACTGCATGCCCAAGTCTCTTACACTTTCTTATCATTATTCTCAAACTATCTGCATCCTGTTCCCACCCATGCTCCTCCTAATATGCCCCTTGCCCTAGAAGTTACCACGATGCCTGCAGGGATGGGACCCAGTGGCTGCATGTTCTTCGTGGCTGTGTTTGCAACGACATTGGGCCCTCCAGGCCTTGGGGTCGAATGTGGCCCGTCTCTTGAGCCAGAACTCACCCACCTCTTCTGGGCGTGAAGGGATAAAGCAGAACATGAGGCAGCGGCACTGGCTCACATTGCAGGGCACGGATATGTCTATGGGAATGGGATAGGTGTTAGGGTGATGCCAGTGCCTGCTAGGGCATGGGCTGCCCGTGCCAATTCCTCTCCTGTGCTAACATGTGCATGCACATACTTTCTCTCACACATCCTCAAACATGACAGGATACAAGTATCCCTCCACACCTGATGGGGGCTGGTCAGTTCTCTCCTACCTGAGATGATCCGGTGCTCTCTCAACAAGTGTCCACAAAAGCATTTGGACTCATCCCCAATCCGGAAACAGTCCCAGAGGTAATGAGGACAGCGCCAGCCGATGTAGAGACCTAGGTGTGGTGGGATTGAGTAATAAGGAAAAATGAGAGGGAAAAAAATCCTAAGCTCTAAGTGTTCTTACCTATCTCCTGGAGGGTGGACTCACCTTTCCCCCCAGATGTATTCATCTTCACCTGAGAATCCTTAACTCTACCCCTTTAGACTTTTCTTTCAAGATTTTCTCAGTACCCCACAAGGGTCTTCAGTTCCCTTCCTACCCAGGTCCACTTCATCTCTGTCAGCCAACAGAGGTGACTCAAGATAGTCTTCAATTTCTGAGCAGGAATGTTCTAGATGAAATTTTATTTAAAGATGAACATGAACCTCAATGATTTCTTTGTGGCTATGGGGATTCTCGTCTCCTCCCCTCACCAGATTGCATCCCAACTTAGCTTTGTTTCCTTGAAGTGTCTGAGGTATAGGAAGGGGAAGATGGTTGGCCAGGGGATTGGCTCCTAAGGAGCATGGTTATGGAAGGTACCTAAAGAGGAAGAGGTGGTTGGGCAGGCTGGTACTAGGAGGTAGGACTTCCCCTCACTTCTCCAGGTTGGTACCTTTGTGTGCATGCTGCTGGTACCCTCTATCAACTTTACAGGAGAAAGGGGTAGGTTGAAAGTCATGGATAGTGAAGACTAAAAATTATAAGTTGCCAGGCTAAGAAGGGAGGCATGGAAAGGAAAGTGAGGCTAAGAAGTATCCTTTAGAGGAGGCACCAACAGGAGGCTGTAAGGCTTTGAGAGCCAGGTTCAGGAGGGAGGCCTGAAGCTATTGGGATTCACGCCCAATCTCACCACAAAGCAAGAGTGTTGCCATGTAAACATGGGAGAACCAGTTAGCACTGGTTAAAGATGAACATGAACCTCAATGATTTCTTTGTGGCTAGGGGGCACATCTAGGTCTTCTCATCCTCCACGAGAGCTGAGAGCACCTCAATTTCTGGCCAAGTATCCTATATAAGTACCCATGGAGTGGGACTTTCAGCTTTAGGATTCTTATTCCCACTTAAAAGTGAAATGTCACCTCCACCAAAAAGCTGTTTCCCACTTGCCTCTTCTGTCTAGGCCTCTCCTCTTGCCTTTCAGAGTGCCTTGTGCTACTTCTATAAGTGCAGGGCATTATAACTGACCATTCACTTATATTCTCGAATCCTAGCATAGAGTCTGGCATAAAATAGGTGCTGAGAGAACACAGACTGCCAGGCTAACTTAAGTGAAGGAGCAAATTCCCTCAAGAGGGAAGAGAGATCCAGTATTCCAGGCATAACCCTGATGTTCCATAGGAAGAAGGAAAGAATTGGTGTGCTCCAGTTTTTTATTTTGTCCAGAGCCACAATTCATAATTCTGTGCCTCAGATTAGGCTTTCTTGTCTTACCCATGGCCTCTCAGGACCTACAGCCTGTTCAGATGTGGTGTTTGGTTTTGCTGCTTGACACTGACAGCCTATAGTGTCAATGCCCTATTATACCATTGAGCTTGGTAGAGAGGGCTGGGTACTAGCAGTCACAATGGGGTGGTAGGAGCCAGGATTCCACTAGAGAAGTTCTGAACTCTGGAGTAGCAGGCTACATTAAAGGAGTAGGTAAGGGGCATTGGTGAACAGGGTTAGTGCCCACAGATCAAGGCCTAGTCTGAGAGCCTGGGCTAGTTCCATAGGTAATGAGGACAGCGCCAGCCAATGTAGAGACCTAGGTGTAGCACTTGTATGAGAATCAGAGCCCAGAGTTGACATGGAGACTAGAGTTTGAACAGACTGTGTTACAGGTTTCACTGCTCTTAAAGAGGGACAGTTGGCATCTGGTAATGGATTCCCAGGTAGGATCCTCTACTCTTTGCCCTGATTCCCAACTAGTTTCCTATTTTGAGTGGACAAGGACTAGCAGAGGAAAGAGATGTTATCTGGGATGCCATTTTAATCATGTACAACACAGTCTAATTCCATGACCACAAAATCACATTTTCATAATAATATATCTTTATGCATAAATGTCTCCATAGAACATACAGCTGTCTGTCTCCAGCCCAGACCTCTCTCCTGAGCTTCAGACCTACATAGCCAATTATCTACTATACCATTATATTGCATAAGCATTTCACATGTGTTATATGCAATTATTCCCTCCAAACTTGGCTCTCATCCCTTGTCCTCTGTTCATCTAACATAGGCTTACCAAGCAGCTACTCTGTTTTAGAGATTTGGTTAATGGCACCATCAGTTATGTATATCAAAAACCTGTCATTTCAGGAATTTCCCTCTCTTACTTATCCTACATACCCAAAGATCCAATGGTTGGTTTTCCCATTTGTTAGCATTTCTCTTCACTTCTTTCCACCTATTCCAATTCACTTCTCACCTGGATTATTACCTGTGCCTCACAATGTATTTTCCCATCTCCGGTCTTTCTCTGTCCTATCCTATTGCCAAGGTGATCTTTAAAAACACAAATCTTTTCATGTTATTGTCCTGTTTGGAATCTTTTAGTGATCTTCAGTTGCCCTTAGGATATAATCTGAATTCTTTAGCTTGGCACAGAAATGTCTGCACAATTCTGACCTTCTAGAGCTAAGTAGGCTACTCCTCCCACCCCTTTCTCCACCAGACATAATGCATTGCTATAGTTTTCTGTGGTGCCTTGCCCTGATAAGTCTCACCTTTCCCCACTCTAATTGGCTGCCTATTCCTACTCACCTTACAGATATCAGCTGAGAAATTCTTTCTAAGTCTTCTTATTCCTATGCACTCCAAATTGGGTGCCACTTTTTTCTGCTTTTATCAGACAGCAATCTGGACAGACCTTGACTATTGTAATTATTAGAGTGAATTATAATTGTCCTTTTATTTATTTTATTTTATTTATTTATGTATTTATTTATTTTAAGACAGATCCTCAAGCTGTTTCCCTGGGTAGAGTGCTGTGGCATCACAGCTCACAGCAACCTCCAGGAACTCCTGGGCTCAAGCGATTCTCCTGCCTCTGCCTCCCAAGTAGCTGGGACTACAGGTGCCCACCACAACGCCTGGCTATTTATTTGGTTGCAGCTGTCATTGTTGTTTGGTGGGCCCAGCTAGATTTGAACCCGCCAGCTCAGGTGTATGTGACTGGCACCTTAGCCGCTTAAGCCACAGGAGCTAAGCCAATTGTCCTTTTACTTATTTGTATCTCCCATTAAATTATTTGAAGAAGTTTGTCTTTGACACCCCCCACCCCAACTGCTACCTCTATAGTTAGCTCAATGCCTGGCATATACTTGATGCTCAGTAAATGTTTGGTGAATGAATAGAATAGCTTACACTTGATATTTCCCTACAATCACATACAACGTTATGGAGTTCTGACTCTCCAGGGACTTGAGATCCTCAATATTATGAGGGGATCCCACATATTTTTGTTCAGGGTGAATGACATTTAAATTTCTGTATAAAACTGCCTATTTAAACAGGAAAATGAAGTTCAGTTCAATGAAGAAGAAAAAGAAATACAATGACCTTGAAAAGTAGGGAGTGGATAATAGGTTCTGAGAAGGGAAATGAGGGACTGAACAGACCCTGGAAAATAAGTGCAACAGGAGATGTTAGGCAAACAAAGCCATGACAGTGTCTGAATTGAGATTGAGAAACAAGAGAGAGCACAGTGATTTTCTTGGTTAGCGGTAGAGGGGGAAGATCCTTGCATAGGAGTGGATAAATTACCCAGAGGAGGAGTAAAAATACAGAATTACTTAGTTTTCTTTATATCTCAGGCCTTTCGACATAGCTCTATTCCCATTATAAGGAGAAGGAGTATGAAAGACCAAAATAAATGCAGTGGATCTATTGAATTCAGTTTAGAAATCCCAGAATCCTTATAGTAGCAGGTCAGGGTGGCCCTCTTCCCAAACGCAGTCCCTACAGACATGAAGTTTAGTAACACAGACTTGCACACACAGATGGTGTGTGTTTACACAGTTCATCTGTATACAGCACATACTAACAGGACTGTCAAGAGTATTAATTATGGACTTAGACTTGGAATCCTCTTTGGTAAGGAAACCCAAATCTTCAGGTTACCCAGAACGGGCCTGGAATGCAAGAGTGATAGCTTTTTAATGGAGTTCCACTAAAGGGACTAAGACCTTTGGCATGTCAGAACAGCAAGTCTCCTGGGGACTGTTTAGGATCCTGGGTCATCTCTACCTTAGGGTCTTTCTGGTGTAGGCTATCTGGGCCCTGTATCTGGGGTGGGCCTGTAACCTTTTTGTTTTTAATAATTTTAGTTCAGCCACCTGTCCATATGTCGGCTTTGTATTATATGAATACTCCCACTTCTTTGTGTCCTGGTATTTCTTGGCCCACCTGCTTTCTCTCCTTCCAGATTCCAAGCAGGTGGGGTGGTATTGCCATTTCTATATAGGGCACCTATCTGTTTCATGGGCAGGTTCTCAGATCTTTTTGGATTGGAAGATGTCCATGGGCCTGTCACAATCTTCTGAAGGGCCACGTGAGCTCACCTGTCTGGATGGCATTCAGGTCTGCATTCTTCTCCCATTGGAAAAGATGGTTCACCTGAGCATCAAACTTCTCTCGGTGCATTGCCTTAGCCACTCCCACCAGCTCTGCCTGCTGAGCAGGGCGGCCTGTGTAACCTGGAAAAGGAGGGGCTGAGTAACTAAAGGGGAGTGAGGAGCCCTAACCCTAAGAGAAGGGGCCATGTCCAAGAGTGACCCAGTCTCTTCTTTCTGGGGCAGGTCACAAACATTGGATAGTGGTGAGGACAGGGGAAAGGGCAGGAGCAATTACGGCTAACTCCTTTCTTCCCCTTCTTCTTGCCCGGCTGGTGTCCAGGATGGGCTGTGGGAGCAGTGCTGGCACTGGCATCCACTTTTTCCTCGTCCTCTCTTCCCTCTTCTTTCTGCTTTGCAGACGTGTCCATTTGCACCTGGGTAGAAGGGCCTGAAAGGGAGTCCCCTGGAAGGCTCTCAGATTCAGGGACTTTGGTGTATTCATAGGAGAGGTCTTCCACAAGCCCCTCAGAGGAAGATACAGAGACATGGCCTAATGATGAGGGATGAAAACTAGGGTGTTTCGCTGCTATGTGACTATCCAATGGCCTCTCAGAGGTAGAGGTTTCCAAAGGGATCTCATAGGTGGAATGCCCTAAAGCAGTCTCAGAGTTGGAAAGCTGCAGATGGGTTTCAGGAGTATAGGTCTCCAATGGGGTCTGGGAAAGGGATGGCACCAAAGGGGATTCGGAGGTGTGGATCTCTAATGGGGTCTGGGAAGGGGTTGGAATCAAAGGGGATTCAGAGGTGTGGGTCTCTAATGGGGCCTGAAGAGGGGACACCAAAGTAGATTCAGAGGTGTGGGTCTCTAATGGACTCTGGGAAGAGGATGGCACCAAAGGAGATTCAGAGGTGTGGGTCTTTAATGGGGTTTGGACAGGGGATGGCATCAAAGTAGATTCAGAGGTGTGGGTCTCTAATGGACTCTGGGAAGAGGATGGCGCCAAAGGAGATTCAGAGGTGTGGGTCTCTAATGGACTCTGGGAAGGGGATGGCACCAAAGGGGATTCAGAGATGTGGGACTGTAAAGGAGTCTCAGAGATGGAAGGCTTCAAGAGGGCTTCAGAGATAGGGTCCTTCTGTAAGTCCTCAGCAGAGGGATCCTTTGAAGCTGGGTGTTCCTCTACATCCATGGTGGTATGAGGTTCTTCTGTGACCTTGTCTGCCTCCATCTAGTGGTAGAATAAGGGTACAGGTTTCATCAGGTTGGGATTGGAGGGTTGGTAAATTAGGGAAGAGCCTAGAGTTCACAGGGCACTATGGAATTAGGATAGGATTCTCAGCGTACCTGAGATACAAGAGGGAAGCAAGATGAACTCTGGGTCTTAGGTTGTGATGTCAGGAGATTCACCCATGTGCCCAGACCTCATGTAGCATGTGGCTGAGGGTTTTTAGGGAGTTGGAGCTTAAAGACTGAAAGGCTGAAATAGGCAGAATCCTATCGTAGATGGTAGCAGAGAACCACACCCCAGGAGGGAGTCCAGACACACACTTGGTGAGTCGAAGAGCAGGGTCCTTGGTATATCTTAAGACCCTGGAGGGCTGTGGAGTTCCAGAGACTGGGAATACCAAGTCAAAGCTGAGTCTGGCTCCTAAGAGTGGAGGAGAATGGCATGATGCATAAGACAGGACCCTGCACGTAGTCTGGTTTTGTCTGGGGACCACATACACACACCCTTGATGATGTCATTCATGTTCAAGGCTTCAATATTTCTGGCTTTATGCCAGAAATCCGTATTTCTAATTTAGATCTTTTTTGACCCCTGTATTTAACACTACACAAAATTGCTTGCAGTTTTTCTCTCTCTCTTTTCTCTCTCTCTCTCTCTCTCTCTCTCTTTTTGAGACAGTCTCTTACTCTGTCACCTTGGGTAGAGTGCCATGTCTTCATAGCTGACTGGGTGATCCCATGGGCATCAAAACAGAACTCTGGGAGTTATGCTTGTCTTCTCCTTTTCCCCTAGACCCCATCTTCAAACAGGCACCAAGAACACTGTTTCCTATCTTTTAAATATTCCCCCAATGCATTTTCTCCTCTTGTTTTTCTCCATTTTTATTGAAGTTCCCATAATCTTTGGCCTGAATTGTACAATAACTTTGCCCCTCCATTGCCATCCCAGCACATTAATCCATTCTTCCATTCATTTATGTAGCTTACACTTTTACTAAGAGCCTAATCATGCACTTTTTACTCAAGCACTGTACTAAGAGCTAGGCTCGGTTGAGTCTGGTAGAGAAACAGGTTAACCAACAATAACAATACGAATGAATTGATGTTGTGCTGGGGTGAGCCTGGGATGCTGTGGGGAGGCAGGTACTATGTTTGCCTAATTTATCCTGGAAGGATATGGTCCTTCTTGATGACCCATTAAGATCTTTCTAAAATGCAAACCTAACTGGCATCCCATGGCTTAAAAACATTTAGTGCCTAAAGGATTAAGTCCAAATTTCTTGACTCTGACATTCAGGACCTGTCATTTTGCAGCACTGCCTGAGTATTCCTGCCTTAATGTTCCCTGCTCTCTACTTTCTCCCCATGTTCCAGAAACACCAGATATGTAACTGCTTAAACTTATGAGGGCCTTTCTAAAGGGGAAGTTTAGGAAGGACAGTAGGAGCAGAGGGAAGGAAGATGACCAGAGTCAGCTAGAGGGAAAAGGGACCTGAGGTGGGAGAACCAGAGAGTGGGAGGAGAAAAGGAAACTAAAGGAGAGGAGAGATTGGGTGGAGGGGAGGGTATAGATGGAAAGTACAGATGGGAGGGAAGGAGGGCAGAGGTGTTAGGAGAGGAAACAGGATGAAAGTTTGGAGAGGAAGAGCTGTTGGAGAAACTACATACCTCTGGGCTTTGGCTTGATTGTTACAAGTCCTTAGGTCAGGATCTTGTCTTAGAATGGGAGGGGAAGTGTTGGTCCTGAAAGAGGGAAGGCTCTTGGTTGTGGAGGAGCCTGAGCTGCAGGTGCTGAGTGTTGAAAGGCCCTGCCCGGAAATGTACTTTTTGGGGAAAGGCCTGACCTGGCCTGACCTGGGGAAGGGTGAAAGGGGGAGGGTGGGGTGGGGGGGACCCAGGGCAATGAAAGAGGGCTTGATTGAAGCTTCTGGAATCCGGGCCGGGAGAGGAGGGATCTGTTACTAGAGCAACCGGAATGCCTAGTAGTATCCATGGCAACAGCAGTCTGGTCACTTCCCTAGTGGGTGAGCTGCATTGGGCCCGGAGGGGACGAACACAGAGGGTTCACTTCTGAAAAGAGGAGTCTTGCGAGATCTCTGTGAGCAAGTCTCTGGGTAGGATCTGCGGATATCTGTAAGTACGTCCATGGGGGGAGTCTGGGATAGTGAAGGTGTCTGTAGGATTCCTTTGACATACCTGTGTGGCGGTGGGTGGAGGCTGTGAGGGGGACATCGGGGCTCTCTGTGCTTGGGGTGAGAAGGGCAGGGTCTGAGGTTGCGGGGCGGGGGCGGAGTCTGTCTGTCCTCGAAGCCCAGCAGGACTAAGTTAGACACCAATAGAATAGGGCAGGGGCGGGCTTTATCGAAAGGGACCAGTCGAACTGGTCGGGGGGCGGAGCGTCACATCGACGTCAGGCAGAGGCCGCCGCCGCGGGGCCTGGTTATCGCCGGTTCAGCGCAGCCCGGAGTCGCCCAGGCCTGAACTCCTACCCAGGGCCCCAGCCTCGGCCCCGGGCCCGCGAGGACAACGGAAGCCATCCCCAGGGGGGTGGGGAGCGGAGCCGCGGGTCAGCTCTGCGAGCGCCCCGCGCTGGCCAGTGCGGCCCCGCCCCCGCCCCAGGCCATGGCCCAGCCCTTGTCCCGGCCCCTCGTCCTATCCCGATCCCGGCCTTGGCCCCCGGCCCCGCCCTCGCCCCGCTTCCCACATCAGCCCCAGCCCTGGCCTGGATCCCAGTCCAGGTCCCCCTTGCAGTCCCTGCCCCTGATCTGGCCTCCATCCCCGACTCAGCCCTTGTTCGACTCCCTCTCACAGATCCCAGCCCAGCCCCTGTCCCAAGCCCATTCCCAGTGTTTACATAAGGCCCTGGCTCAACCCCGACCCCTGTTCCAGTCACTATCACAGCTCCTCCTTCCATACCCCATACCGCCCTTGTTCAAGCCCGGATGTTCAGCCCAGGCCAACCCATTAACTCAGCCTTTGCCCTCATCTCTGTGTTTACCCAAGTCTCTCCCACTAGCATCCCCCCTCTCTCATACACTGCCCCTCTCCCAGCCTAGACTCAGGTCTGGGCTCCAGCTGCCTCCAGCCTTATTGCTGCTGTTGCTGTTCTCTGTCCTTGGCCCAGGGGCTGGTGAGTGCAGAAGCAGGAAAGACTGAGGCAGGAATGGGGTTCTGGCACGGAGGGGTGGGCTGAAGAGATGGGACCTGGGCAACTAGATCATTGGGGAGCAAGTGGGGAGAAAAAGGGAGTAGAGAAGTCTTACACAACTGAAGCAATTGGCAGGGCCAAAAGAGTGGTAAGTGGGTTTGAGACTCAGCAGGTGGTTAATAGTACCTAGGACAGAGACTTCAAGATTTTCTTTGTTGGCGTCTATGCTGACCCCCACCCCCTTTGACCCTTGCTTTCCCAGAGAAATCATGAGGGCTTTGTTTCTGCTGTCAAAATTTGATGGGGGTGGGGTGGGGGTGGGAGACTCCCACACCAGAACTCTCTAATCCACTGTGGGAAGATATAGCCTAAACCTTTGAGATATGTGGCATGCATTCAAAGGTTAAGAAAACAGTTTTGAAGATAACATGTAGCAACCAGATGGACATGGATTAGTTGCCATTATAATGAGTCTTGTTCCAAAGAAGCTTGACTTGCCTTGAAATAATTCCTTATGTCTTTAGACCAGGGTTGAAACTCAGAGGCTGTTTTACAAATGGGGAAACTGAGGCTCAGTGAGGGGGAAGGTTATACAGCTTGTAAGTGACAGTGCTGAGGCCAATTCCTATCCCATAGTGGGTTTTTTGTACTGCAATATATAGGCAGTCCTTGAGTTGTAAACATCCAACTGACGTACAACTTGTATTTATGAATGGAGGCTATCACAGGTAATAGGTAAATGGTACCTGTTTCATCTTACATACAAATTCAACTTCAGAACAAACCTACAGAACCTATCTCATTTGAAACCTGGGCACTGCCTGTATGCCTAATAGAAAAACAGTAGGGAAAAGCTCAAAGCACAGTCTCTCTTTTTCCCTTCTCATCCACAAACTGTTCCTCACTTGCCAAATATCAGTCAAGGGCCACCGTCTAGGGAAGAAGTGACTTGGCTGGGAGAGGGAGAGGTTCAATTTTTGTTGTTGTTGTTGTTGCAGTTTGGCTGGGGTCCGGTTCGAACTAACCACCCTTGGTAGATGGAACTGACACCCTACTCACTGAGCCACAGGTGCCACCCTGAAGTTCAATTTTGTAATGGGAGGAATGTGGTCCTGATCTAGGGGATGTACTATAAAAAAGGCCCCATCGTGGAAAGACTATAGTCTTCATGACCCTAGCCCCCAGCCATCACTGTTACATGGCACTTTAGATAGGATGGAGATGTACCTGATGGAGTCTTGGCAATAATAGTTAATAGAGCACCTTGGGGTGAGGGGTGGGATCCTGTGGGCTCTGGGGCCTGGTTCAGTGCACAAACTTAAGGAGATCAATGCACACCCCCTGCAGAGATGTCTGGTCACTGATACATGTGTATAACTGAGGGAGCTATGGGAATGGTAGAATATGCCATATGTGTACATGCTGAGTGTTGGTGAATGTAGACACATATGTGTATGTGGGGTGCATGTGAGCTGCTATATCTTCTAAGTGCCTATGTTATTGTGTGGAGGGAAGAGGAGGAGGGGACACGTTGTGGCCCATGCATGTTCTTCTTTAGATCTGCTCTTCATATAGATAGATTCCTGAAGCTGTGAATAGGGCTGTGGACCCTTTCTCAGAAGTGGCTAGTTCTTAGGATGAAGGCAGTTTGGGGTGCCTCCCACAACATACATAAATAGTCTACCTACCCCTCACCACGGAGGGAGCTCAGCATTGATTTCTGCTGCTAGCAAGTTGGTCACTCAGTGGAGGCAGGAGCAGAAGCCAGTTAGGTTTTCAGTTTTAGTGAGGGAGAGTCCATAACCCCTCAATTGTTGAGCCCAATCCCTCCCCCTTGTTGAGCCCAATTTGTAGCTTCCATCCCTGCCATCATAGCTTCTTTGTTCATTAGCCCATTGGGCAAGCACTGGGAAGGAGAGTGACTGATTGTCAAAGAGCACATAAAGCTGAAAGTTGTGGATAAAAACATAATTGCCCAGAAGCAGGTTCAGGTGCTTTGGGGAGAAGTGTAATGATGTTGGAAAAGAGTACCAAGTAGGTCCAACTGCAGGCAGGGCAGCCCTCAGTGCTGTTAGTAGTCAGTGCCTTGGTAACTGGATTGGAGTGCAGGGTGCTCTGTGACCTAATGGTGGTGATGAGTTTGAGGAGTGTACAGGACCATCATAGCACAGGGCAGCACAATGCTTATTGTTACCTTCAATCTCATTTCAGGAACAGAAGTTACATCTTGGATTTTTTTCCTAGTCCTACCCCTGATCTTGGGTCTTTGCCTTGGGCTTACTAAGCTGACTGTAGTTGATAACCCAGACATACCCTGGCTTTCCAAAATATGATCTTTCATTCTACCTAGTGTTATCACCAGCAGGGCCAGTGTCAGCCTGTGTGTGTGTGTTTGTGTGTGCATACATGTGTGTGTGGTTTGGGTGATGGTGGTGAATCACCCTAGTTTTATTGTAGAAATACTGAGACATCCAAGAAAGATTCTTCTGACCTTGGCTACAGTTTTACTCATGGTTCCTCTGCACACTGCTCTGGGTAGGCCCTGTTCAATCCCAGGCCAAAGGTGAACGGGTCTGTAGTCCCTTTCTCAAGCATTAACCCTCAGAACTTCTCCCAGGTTCGTCCTAGAATTCTCAGTTGCTATTCACTCCTTTTTCCCACTAGCCTATTCTGTGACCTCTGAAGCACCTAGGCACTTCAGGGATGGCTTAGCTAGTTCCCCGGTCCTCCAAGCTCTACCATGATCCTTTGAAGTACAGAGATCTTTGTGCTTGTCTATCCATGTTTCCCAAAGATCATTATACTATCCTCAGTAGGATACTACAAGGATACTACCCTCAGTACCAGCTTTGAAGAGGGCAGCCCTCCCCTCACTCCAGCAGAAGGTGCTCCAGAGTTCTGATTTCTCCTAACAATAGTATCCAGGCTGTTCATGTCTTGGCCTTCTGCCTCCCCAGTCGCCAAAGCCAGGGCTCCTAGGGAACCTCTCTCTCCCATCAATTGGTTCCATTTCCTTCATCCCTCTTGGGTTTATCTCCACTGCTTTCTGAATGCTGCTCTGTGAGCCTCTCTGGGTTCCCAGGCAGTGCTTAACCTGCAGGGTGACAGGCCTTCCTTGCTGACAGTTGAGAGTGACCATGTGGTCTGAACTTGACAGACTAGTCTTTGGTGTAAACATGGCCTTTGAGCATGAGCACAGGCCAGTCTAGTGCCAATAGCCTCTGCCTATGTAGGGCAGCTCCCTGGAGGGTGACTCCTGAGGTTGTTCTGGTTCGGTGGGGCCAACCCAACCTTAAACAGTGTTCCTCCTTCAGCAGCCTTCCTTTCCTTTTCTCTGTTATTTCAAAAATACCTCATTTTTAGAGTTATCTCTTCCATTTCCAGAGAGGGAAATTATCAGACTAGGTAAGCCTTTTGTGTATTTCCTGTTTAGCTGAAAATTCTCCTCCAGAGAGAATCTCCCCTGCCACTGGCCCCTGGTCTGTCCCGAAACTGCTGAGTTTCCCACCTTCTCACCAGTCCTGGAGCCATCCTTCTGGGCTTCTCTGGGGCTTGTCTAAAGTCTCCAGAGCAGTCAAATTCCCCAGAGCTTTACTCTAGGGAACTTCACCTGCCATGTGGTCCCCTCTCTCCTTATGCCACTGAGCTACTGGGGTACCTGCACTATTATAGCAGTTCTAACCCCCATGTGTTTACCTGGCTGGCTGCTGACACGGCTTCTGCTCACCTGGGCTGTGCTCCTGGCAATCATAATCAGGTCTCTCTGCATTTCAGCTGTGGATGACCACTTCCTCCCCACCTCCCAACCCGTCCTGCTCTGAATATTCCTAAGTGGGTCACCAGCTGACTCCCTCCCTGGGCCTCCCTCTGGAGAAATGCCTTCCTGGCTGCACATTCTGACCCTAGAGGGCCCGATGACTCTTCTTTCGTCTTTTCTTGGGGACTCTCACGGTGGTCTGCCAGGTCCCATCCTTGCTTCTGCCACCCAAGCAGGCCCTTGCAGCCTTACCACACTTTCCCTTCCCTACTCTTGTCCTGAGCCAATATGCAGACAAGCTCTTGTGAGGCTTCTGAGGGTTTTTATAGCTCCTGACCACAGGGGAACAGAAAAGTGAAGAAAATAAACAAGGAAGTCACACAGTAGCATACTGACTCCCAAGCCCCACAGGTGGAGTTCTATCCTGCTCAGTTGGTTAGGAGTCTATGCCAACACATATGCACACACACACACACACACCCCTTCCACACCTCTGTTTTGTTAGACTTGGTAAAGAACAATGGCTTCTAAGTGAGGGGCAGCTCTGAAGTCATAGAAAGGGTCCTGACTTTGGATTTAGACTGAGCTAGGTTTGAATCCTCAGTTTGGTCTAGGTTTGAGCCTCAGTTTTCTTATCTGTAAAAAGAGGTTATTATGTTTTTTTTAAGAATATCACTGTAAAGATTAAGCCAGATGATGGCCAGGGCAGCATAAGATCCAGCTCCTGGCTCAGAGAACATTTGTTGAGTTGGTGCTATTGGTGACTGGCATGCCTATTGCTTAATGGAAATGCCCTCTGTCCTGCCCTGCTCCTTTTTCTTTCTCCTGCTTCCCAGGAGGCCTTTTCCTGACCGATTACTCCACCTGCTCACCCCGCAAGCTGAGTCCTTTCCGCTCCTTTGCCAGCACCGAGCTCTTCCACTTCCATGTTCCTGAGGACACGTTCCTGGCTGTTTGGAATCTCATCATCTTCAAGGAGCAGGGGGGAACCTTTGGGGACCACTGCCCAGACCAAAGTGTGACTGTGTGAGTGGCTGAGTTAACCTTCTGACCCCCACTTCCAACCCCAGACTCCTTTCCAAACTAAAGTGTGACTTCGTGAGTATCTGAACTGACTTTCTAACCCTGACCCCAACCCTGTCCAGATTGAAGTGTGACTGAGTAAGAGCCATGACCTCCATCACCTGACTACTTCCTAACTACTGTATGACTGTGAGTGCCTGAGCTGACCTCTCACCCCTTATGGACTGACCCCTGACCTGGAACCACTTTGTTGTATATGTCAGTATAGGGAATCCACTTGTTTAACTGGTGATGAGTGACAGTTCTCCTTTCTTTTTCCTATTTCCTGCCTCCTACCCCATTGCCTACTTTCTTACTCTCCTAATTCTGGTCCCCCAGGTATTTCCGGTCCGGGGCACCCCCTGTCATCAATCCCCTGCACACACACTTCCCAGGGGACACAGCTGTGCCTGGGGTTTTCTCACTGACCCTCAGCTGGACACTGCCCAACCGCACCTCAGGCATCTTTAACGTCAGCAGCCCCTTACCTGGGGACTGGTTCTTGGCTGCCCACCTTCCCCAGGCCCATGGCCACATCTCTGTCAAGGTGGGTTGATGCTGCCCAAGGCAGGAGGGGCCAGAGCTTCCTTCCCTCCCATCTCTACTGAATTCCCTCCACAGGCTCCCTGGCACACCAGCTTTGTGCCAGGGTAGGCAACAGCACAGGGGTGGCTGGGGTGGGACATGGCTAGAGGCCAGAAGGTCACTGAACCTGAGGAGGACATAGTGGGCCCAGATAAGCTGAAGGGAATGTTGAAAGTCTAGAATCAGAGGCTCTGGCACCGGGTTCTCTTCCTATCGGAAGGAAGGGCTAATCAGGGTGGTCAGAAGCTAACTATGGACTGAGCAAATCTGTTGTACAAACCCAGGACTGGTCTTATTCTACATCATGATTGATATCTCTCTGAAGGCTCTCTTAGGCCACAGTCTAGTCTTTAGTCCATCTGGGAGAATGCATAACTCTACCATCATAATTTCAGGCAGCTTCCCACACACTGCGGAAAACTGTAAGAGAAGCCTTTTCCTGTTATAAGGAGGCTTTGGACAGCTGGTGTTCATCCTGACTGTTGCCTCCCTTTCCTCTAAATATCAGCCACCCCGGCACTGATTTTGCAGAGCAGAGGTTTTAAAATCTGAAGGGCAAGTTCAAAGGTCAGAATGCTTATCTGGTTTGGAGGGGAAGAAAATGCTACAGTATGTCCTGCCACTCTTGTGTATTAGGCCAGACTTCCTCTTTGTAGTGAGGGTATCTATAGGTCTCCTGCTCCTGGTCACTGGAGGAGTGGTAGAGAATAAGGAGCTGGCCACTGTCAGAGCAGAATGACCATGTGTGTGGGGTGCCTGTGGTAAGGATGAAGGACCAAGCATGAGCACAGTAGGAACTTAAAGCATAGGAAATTGTAGAACAAGAAAGCTAGTGGGGTTTGATCATTGAGAATCAAGAGGGGCAGCAATTCCCAATCAAGTATAGATTTGACTCAGGTATATCTCCAGGCTGACTTCCTTGAGGAAAGGGACTCTATAACTGCGTCATGCTCACCTCTTCTGCTGTGGCCCAGCGTTCAGAGCAGGTGTTAATAAGTGCCTTTGAATGCACAGAGACATGCACAAGGACAGGTGCCCAGTTCTGCTAGCTGAGGTAGCATCTCTAGGCCTCATTGATAGGGCTGGTTTTCCTGCGAGTAATTTACAAGAGAACTCCCTGTGAAGGCTTGAGAACCCTGTGGATGAGAGCATGTTGGGAGTTCACCTGGAAAAGGCTTTGGATTCTAGGTATGCCTTGACTCTCATCAGAACTAAGGGTTTTCTATTAGAAGGAATGTCTTCTAAGGTTTTTAGCCAAATCCCAATGAGCCTATCCCAGATCCTGGCTCTAATCCTTATTACTTTGTAAAAGCTGGCAGGGAAAATCCTCCTGAAATCCCGCTTTACTTATCCACAAACATTTCTGGGCAAGTAGGAAGAACTTGGGTCCTAGGCCTGGCCTGGGTTTATGGGAGCTGAGGCCTAACTGGGAGTGGTTAGCGTTGCTCATGGCTGCCAGAATGGGATAATGGGGGGGAATCAGGGGTAGCAATACAGAGAAACATTGCTCAAAACCTAAAGGTGATTCAAAGTGCCTAGATCAAAGGGAGCCAGGCAGTAAGAAAAGAAAGAGGACTGACGTGTCCATTTGCATATAGATACAGCAAGTGGGAACTGGGGGACCTGGTGCTGAAACTAGAGCAAACATTTGCCAGCAGAGCTCCCCAGGGACCTGGTGAGATAAGAGAGAAGCAGTCCACCTTCCCATGAGTGGCTGTCTGGACATTGTAAGAGATGTAGCTCTCCAATTAGGCCTATTCTAGAGGTTGGCGGGGCAAGGATTTTGTATCTGTCCCTCTAAGAATTTGATTAATTTTTAGAATCTTATATGGGCCTATAAAAATTCTTAAGTTCAGCAGACCCTGGTTAATTTCCCAGACTCAGCCTTTGGGTTTCATTGTTCAGAGTATTCCTTCATCTTCTCAACTTGTTTCTTCTTTGCACCATGGTTATGACTTCCTATGAGGCTTGGCAAACACAGGAAGTTATGTAGGTTCAAGGATATCCTTTGGTGGGGACTAAAGAGTCCCAGCGATAGGAAGGCAGTGCTCTTTCTAGGGCTGTTCTCGACTTTGGGAATGAGCCTAGATCTCCCTTTAGCCCTTAGTTCTTTTGTACCTACTTTGTGTCAGACCGTGGGCTGGGTTCTGGAGGCACAGAGATAACTAAGATGTGTGTTAGGGAGATACAGATATCTTAAGCAGATAAAGAAGAGATGGCTAACTCAGCTTTCTAGCATGGTGGATGTGGTGTTAGGAAACAGTTAGGAAGTGGGGCCTAAGGTTGAGAAGGCAGGGAAAGGTATTCCAGGTGGTGGAAGTAGCATGGGCCAAAACTTAGAGGGGTGAACTGAAGTGTTTCAGTGTGGGCCAGGTGTTGGGGTGGCTGAGGGAGGTGGGGGAGTGAACGGAGGCCAGAAAGACCAAGAAGTTTGAACTCTATCCTGAGAGTGATAGGGAGCTTTGAAAGGTTGTGGAAGGGAAATGATTTATTTGGTTCAGGCCACTTTCCTGAGCTGTATTCCTATACTTCTGCTAGACACTGTGTCTGTATTACTCATGACATATTCCTAGCACTGAGCATCTAGCTTGGCATGGGGTAGGGGTTTGGCAAATTTTTATTGCCCTTTTGCCACCTTTTCAAACTCAAAGTGTCACAGAATGACCTCATGTCTTCTTTCCTTGTCCCCTTGGTTCCATCAACCACTTCTGTCTTGCCCCCATGCCTCCTATCTCTTTGTCTTTCTGTCTTAAGACATGTGTTCATTCTGAAGTGTCCAGTTGCCAGTCTGCCCTGAGGGGCAGTCCTTTCGGTTGTGGTTACCATTTGACACCCAAATGGCTCATAAGGGGAAAGTTCTGCCAGACATCAGAGGATAGAGTCTACTCAAAGCTTCCTCTTCCCAGGTCTCAGATTTGAAAGTATATAAAAATAGGTAAAATAATAAAAACAACTGCAAGGAAAGCAAAGAAGCAAATTGTACAGAAGAAAGGATTCTGTTGAGCCCCCAACTAGGGACCAAGCATGACTCAATATCTCAACTGAGGTGGTTAAAATCTGCTGATAGTGAGTGCTGCTTCTGCTTTTCCTCTTCTTTCTAAATTATTTTATTTATATTTCAAATAGGTAATATATGCAGCTGGTACCACATTTGCAAAGTATAAAAGGCACACAGTGGAAAGTAAGTCTTCCTCTCCCCTGCTCCTTCCAGTCCCCCCTTGCCTTCCTCAGAGTTAATTACTAGCTTTTTAACAAGTTCCTTTTATTTCCTTCTTGAAGGAAATTTCTCCTGTTGGTCTCTGTGACTTTATAGAACTGTCCTGGTTTTCCTTCCTCCCACTTCTCACTCCTGTGTCCTCTCCTGGCTTCTCCTCTGCTTCATCTTACTTGCCATGACTCAAGGCTCTGCCCTGGGGAAAATTCTTTTGTATTTTTGGATTCTCTTGCTTGTTGTCTCCAGCACAATAGTTTAAAATGGCATTTATAAGTTAATACCTTCTATGAGGATTCAGCTAGTCCTAATTTCTTTGAATCCCAGACTTTATATCCAACTATTTACTTGATATCTCTAATTGGATGTCTAAGTAATGTCTCAAATTTAATATATACCAACCAAAATGAAGCTAAAAGTAAAAACTCTTTAATTCCCAATTTACTCTTCCCAGTCCGAGCCTCTTCTTCCTCTCATTGTCATCTTTTCAGTGAGAGACACTGTCATCCACCAATTGCAGAAGCCCAAAATTTAGGTGCCATCCATGCCTTCTCTTTTTCCTATATTTTCTCACAACCAGTTCATGAGGAGAAAAATCTTAACTGACTTGACTTCTAAAGCGTGCCCTGAAAGCACCTACTTCTTTCCATTTCTCTCTCAGAACACCTCCCCCAGCTTTCTCCTGGGGCATGACAGCAGCCTCCTACCTGGTCTCCCTGCAGTCTGTCCAGCTGACTGGGCAGGGGCTCTGCTGGGTACTGGACTATTCCCACAGAGACTCTTGCATCTTCAGTCAGTAAGCCCCACCCAGAGCCTTTCTAAAGAAATCCAGAGGACATTCTAGGAATCCATATACCTTTCCTTCCACTCCAGGATCTTTCAGACTATATCCCATCCTCTTCACACCTTTGCTTCTCCTGGTTTCTTGAGCTTCCTTGATTTGTCCCTGTTCCTTCTGTGGTGGCTGATGTTGGGTTACCTGTTTAAGTTTGGACTCTTTCACTTGGTTTCTGCCTTGGCAGCTCTTGATGATTTGACTTCTAGTGCCCTTATTCTGGACCCATTCCAGGGTGAAGGTCCCTGTTCTGCCCTGGTATCCATTAACTGAACACTCCCTTTGCATAAAGTGTGTGTGGGGGGAAGCTGGATGTGCACATTATACAGTTTGAGGAAGAAGCACATCTTGACCAGATTGGCCATGTCCACCGATCCAAGTCAACCACAAGTAAGACTTGGAGCAAAGTATTTCTTCCCCTGGGCTGTGTAGCCGGTAATGCGCCACCTCCTGAGTGTGAGCCCCCATTCTTGGGACTCATTCACTACAAGATTCTTGTGATAATTCCTGTCTTAGGATGTGACATGACTTGTGAAGGTATTTCTGGTCCTTAGGGTTGGACACCAAAGATGAGGGACACCTGCATTGGATATCAGAGATGAACGTTTCTATGCAACTAGGTTGGTTCAGGTGCTCTCCAAAGGAGCCCTCTTTTTGACACCCTTTTTTAGCTCAACAGCTATTTTAACACCTCGTATGAACCAGGTGGTATGCTAGGCACTGGGGATACAATGACACAAAAGACACAGACCTCCTTCCAACCTTGTGAAGCTTTGCTAGAAGTCAGTGCATTGGCTGGCTTGTTCCATGCCTTGGAGCTCAGTGGGATGTCAGGGCCTGAAATTTGTCCCAGAACAGAGTTTGGAGTATGTCCTATGGAATAACCACGTAAGTGAATAGTGTCTTCTGGTTTATTGGGCCAGCATAAAACCAGAAGGTTAGAGAAGCCTAATTAGGAGCCCTGGCTCCTCTGAGCTATTAGGCTTGTAGGAGTTTTATAGCTGCAAATGCTTTGGGGGTGGAACCATAGCACATGTGCTCACTGAGGCATGATGAGGCTGTGTGGGCCAGGGGTGGGGTCAGCAGAGTAGAGAAGGGGCTAGAGTTTATCCAGGAGAAGAGACAGTGGGGGAAATGTGGTCATTCTCCTCCAGGAAGAGAAGGAACACAGTCTGAGGCTGATGGAGCAGACTCTCTGTGGGTCTTCTGAGGGCAGTGCAGGGGGAGGGGAGTCAAAGATGTTGGGCTGTGGATTCATCCAACTCAGAGTTGCCCTCAACTGGGCCGATTTGTTTATTACTTCATTTATGCAGCAAACATCCATCTATGAGATGTGCACTCTCTGTTAGGCCCTGTGTGTGAAGGAACAAAAATAAAATAAGACAATGTTCCTGTTCTCAAACTGCTGATCATCTAGAGGTGGTGGGGGTGTTAAAGCAGAGAAAGCAGAGGCTGGACACATACTTGGGAGGGTTCAGGGTAAGGAATAAAGGGAATTAAAGGATCTGATTGGTAGTAGTGGTGGTGGAAGGGGTTGGACTAGAGGCCTTGAAGGAGCTTTTCACCCCATCCCCCACCCTACCCCTGCCCCCCCAAAAGAGCCAGTGTTCTGAACTCCTGAGGCCCTGGTGGGGAATGGGCTGGTTTGTGGGGCTGGCCAGGAATGCTCAGGAGAAGGCATTAGACTGGGAGAAAGGGGAGGTGAGGCCTATAGTCAGGGTGGCCTGGGTTTGAGGACCCCAGCAGATACTGCAGATTGAGGTAGCACAGAGGTGATTAGAAATAACTGCTCAGGCAGGAAGGACCCAGAGCTTAGAGGGACCCTGATCAGAGCAGGAGGCCAGCAGGGGCTCCTCTCTGGCCTGTCCAGCAGGTTCTGTTTGCTTTGGTTTAGTAGTACCTCTGTCTCTCCTCCTCCCGGCACTCCTGCTTTTGTCTCAGGGTCTCCAGGATGAGTGTCAGTACCTCCTTCAGCCGCAGCTGATTGTCCGGCGCTTGCTGGATGTGGCGGTGCTGGTTCCTGGCCGTCCCTCAGAGCAAACCCTTTCCCCTCACAATCGCTCAGCCTTGTACAAGTAAGTCAGCTACTCCCCAAATCTGGCCCTTTCCCTCTTCCTTCTCTTGGCTTCTCAGCCTACCTGCCTGGTACTGCGCTCCCTCTGGCCAAGCTGGACCCAGAGCTCCCAGGGTGGGTGAGATCCCAGCCCCCTACCCTAGCACAAATGGGAAGACCAGAAAAGGCTCGTGGTATCCCTGTGACTCCTACCCTCTCCATGCCCCTTTATTTCTAGCATTTCCCTCATTCTGATGTTCCTTTCTCCTCTCTGTTTGTCCTTCTTACCCTCAACCTCTCCTCTGCCCAGAGTCTTCGTGCCCAGCTTCACTTACAGGGTTTCAGCACAGCTGGTATGTGTGGGGGGCCGTGGGGTATCTGCCTGTCCCCTGACACTGCGCCTACGTCCCAAGGCCCCACCCCTGCACAACTCAAGCTCTGTGGCCTGTGGAAGTGCCTCAGTATGCCAGCTGGAGCTGGCATTGCCCCCCTGGGGGCACTGGGTTTACGTGCGTGTGGAAACACCAGGCCGGGGCTCTGGCAGGACCATCCGCTTCCAGCTGTGTGTGCGGTTGCAAGGTCAGAACCCCCACCTCTGCCCCAGCCACCTAGCCCGTGCAGACACCATGGCTGGGAAGTGACTCAGGTGGCTGTGTTTAGTGACTTCCCTACAAGCTCCCCTAATGTACCCAGGCTCCTTCACACTCCCCGAAGCCCTCCCACCTGGAGCTGCAAGTCACGGGAAGGCCTTCAGATAATTTTTTTGTACCTGACTGGAGACAACTAAAGGACCTCATTACTTTCCTTGATTTAATCTTACTTTCAGTTTCCTGGGGTAACAGGGACAGCCAGGATCTCTGGAATACTGTCCTTGCCAAAACCAGTGCAAAGCAGTAAGACAGCACTTAGTTAACCCTTTCAACAATGTCTTTGCTGCCCTTGGGGAGGATAGATGACCTTGATTCCTTCCAATGTGACCTAACATTAGCTGTCACCATTTGGAAACCCGTGTCTCTGGATGCCCCATACTGCCAAGTGACATTGGATTCTTTTTTTTTCTTTTTTTTTTAGACAGAGCCTCAAGCTGTCGCCCTGGGTAGAGTGCTGTGGCATCATAGCTCATGGGAACCTCAAACTCTTGGGCTTAAGTATTTCTCTTGCCTCAGCCTCCCAAGTAGCTGGGACTACAGGTGCCCACCACAAAGCCCGGCTATTTTTTGGTTGTACTTGTCATTGTTATTTGGCAGGCCCAGGCTGGATTCGAACCTGCCACTCTGGAGTATGTGGCCAGTGCCTTAGCCACTTAAGCTACAGGCGTCGAGCTATGACATTGGATTCTAGTTCTTACCCTTCTTTGCCCTTTGCTAAAATTTGTCCAGCACAAATTGGGGTTATAAGTCCAATCAGGGCTCTGAGGACTGTAAACTTCAGCTCTGGTTTCTTCTGCTCACAGAGTGCCTGCAGCCCAGCCTGTCCCGTGCCCTAGTCCCCGGAGCTGCCATGAACATGCCCCAATCATTGGGCAACCAGCCATTGCCCCCAGAACCACCATCTCTTGGAACTCCTGTGGAAGGGCCTGGGGCCACATCCCCACCTGAGCACTGCTGGCCAGTGCGGCCGACTCTGCGCAACGAGCTGGACACCTTCTCCGTCCACTTCTATATCTTCTTTGGCCCCAGTGTGGCCCTTCCCCCTGAGCGCCCGGCTGTGTTTGCCCTGAGGCTGTTGCCAGTGCTGGACAGTGGAGGCGTACTCAGCTTGGAGCTCCAGCTCAATGCGGTACTCTTTGTGGAGAGTGGGAGGTTGCGCTGTGGGAAAGCTCAGAGGGGAAGGTGTCCAGGGTGTGGGGGAATCTTACCTCTTTAGGAAGCCTGTCCAGGTTACTCCCACCCATCCTGACCATATCTTAGTGGTCATGTCTTAGCCCAATTCTGGTCAACAGATATGCTCTAAATACTGACTTTGCTACGAATGGGCTGGGTCAACTCAGGGTAGTCTGAGTTTTCCCAACTTTATAGGCTTACCTACCACTTACTAATGGTCTTCCTCTATAGTAGTTATCCACTTTTTCTTGCATATCTCCTGTGATGGGGAGTTTGCAACCTCCTGAGGCCATGCAGTCTATGTTTGGACATCTCAAACATGTTGTCTTTAGCAAACATAGCAATCTATCTTTCTGTCAGGCCTGACAGAAAGTTTGAAAATGGCTCAAACTTTCTAGTGGTTCTGCTAGTCAGGACAGAGTTGGATCTTCAATCTGAAGATGTTCCTTATTTCTGTACTCAAATTCTTTCTTTGTTCTGGCTAAGACGGTATGTATTTTGTGTCTATTACTGTACTTTTGGGCAATGATAGTGAGGTCTTGATTTGGTTTTAAATTGTAGACCCCAAATTAGAGGAAAACCTCACCCATATTTTTCCTTCCTCAGTATTTTGAGAATAGAGGCCCACCCCCTGCAGCCCCTAACTCTTTATCTCTCAGCATTCTTGTCTATTCTCATTAATGAGCATCTGTTTACATCCCACCTGTGTGCTGTGACACCTGCCACACACCTTTCTATTTATTCATGTATTGGCAACCTCCTCTGATCTTTTCCCCCCAATATTTTGATTTTTATCCTTGGGTCAGACTAGGAGCTAGATCAGAGAACTGCATACCTAGAGGACATTTTTTTCTTTGGCTTCCCTCTAGATTCTAGGGGTCATCAAACTGTGGCCCATGGGCCACATGAGGCAGTGTGATTGTATTTGTTCCCGTTTTGTTTTTTTACTTCAAAATAAGATATGTGCAGTGTGCATAGGAATTTGTTCATGGTTTTTTGTTTTTTTTTTAACTATAGTCCGGCCCTCCAATGGTCTGAGGGACAGTGAACTGGCCCCCTGTTTAAAAAGTTTGAGGACCCCTGCGAATGACTTTCACTGAATAATACTTTGGCACATTGTCCTGGGTTTGGCACTGAGGGAGTTATAAGCAGGTTGTATGAACTCCTGTGGTTGAGAACAGGATGCATGGATGCATGACAACTCGCAGTGCTCTCTTGAACTGAGAACTTCCCTTTTAGATGCTGTGATTCTCCAGAGACTCTGATTAACTTTATCTCATGCACCCACAAATCTTCCTCCTTTGCTTTGAATGCTTAGAAGTCAGTATCAAATATATGGCCCACATTAGGGAAGACTTTATTTTCTTATCCTGATTAGGTCTCCCTCATGCATTATTAATTTTATCCTGTTTTCTGTATTTAATAAGGTGCCTCAAATCCTTCTTGAATGAGGTGACTTAAGGCATCCTGTTACATTTATTTATTTATTTATTTATTTATTTATTTAGAGACAGAGTCTCACTTTGTTGCCCTCGGTAGAGTGCTGTAGCATCACAGCTCACAGCAACCTCCAGCTCTTGGGCTTAGGTGATTTCCTTGCCTCAGCCTCCAGAGCAGCTGGGACTACAGGCACCTGCCACACGCCTGGCTTTTTTTGTTGCAGTTTGGCTGGGCCGGGTTTGAACCCACCACCCTCAGTATATTGGGCCGGTGTCCCAGTCACTGAGCCACAGGTGCCACCCATGTTACCTTTATTCTTGTAGACAGCCCCTTACATTTACTCTTGCTGATGGTATCTGGTTTCTTTTAATCCTGGCCAGGTTGCTACATTTAATCTCTTGGGCGTTCTGTTACCACAGTTCTGTATCTAGGATCATTTCAGCTAAGGAGGAGCAAATTTCTTTACACTTCTTCAGTCCAGGTGAAGATGATGGGAAACCTGACAATTACTTTTGTCCATAACTTGTTTCTAAATCCAGCAACAACCTCCTACCTGGTCCCCACCTCTCCTCCCAGTAAGCCAGATAGGACTGAGAAAGAGTGTTCTTTCTTGCTGGGACAGAACTGAAACAATTCTGCCCGAAGAAAAGATTCAGAATTGCTCTTTGCCTTATCAGTCTTTGAAAGATTTCTGCTGTGGAGGATCTGGTGTTTTCCAGTTTTTCTCTTCTAAGGCTGGAGGTGAGAAAACAGATTTGGCATGGAGAGGCCTGGAGGAATGGGCTGCCCACTGAAGGTGTGGGTTAACCGTGTAGGAGACGGGGGTGGCCGTTGGAACTGGAGGGTATGACAGCCTCACCTTCATACCTGCCCTTCCCAGAGCTCTGTGCACCAGGAAAATGTGACAGTGTTCGGATGCTTGACTCACGAGGTGCCCTTGAGCCTGGGGGATGCAGCAGTGACCTGTTCCAAAGGTGGGTGAGAAATGAGGGAGGAGAGGAGGCTGCAAGTGGGGGGAAGTGGGTGAGGGTCTTGGGTCCCGACCCTCCATCGACCCCACCTTTGCCTCTGTGTCCTTTCTCTTTTCAGAGTCCCTGGCCGGCTTTCTCCTTTCTGTCAGTGCAACCTCCAGAGTAGCCAGGCTGCGAATCCCATTCCCACAAACCGGGACCTGGTTCCTGGCCCTGCGCTCCCTGTGCGGGGTGGGACCTCGGTGAGCAGAGCGGGGCAGGGCGGAGGGAGGGAGGCGGCGGCCTGGGACCCCAGGTGACTGCGAGTGTGTGGGCAGGTTCATGCGGTGCCGAAACGCCACAGCTGAGGTGCGGCTGCGCACCTTCCTCTCGCCATGCGTGGATGACTGCGGGCCCTATGGCCAGTGCAAGCTGCTGCGCACGCACAATTACCTGTACGCGGCCTGCGAGTGCAAGGCTGGTGAGCGGGCTGGGGAGGGAGTGGGCCGTGTGGGCTTCCCGCCTTCGGGGGGCTGACATGCTGGGCCTCAGGGCAGGCGGGAGCGGCCGGCAGGGCCAACCTGAGCAGGGGATGGGTTTGGAGAGAATGGGAGGGCAGAGCCAGGGTGCTGCCAGTGGCATTGGGCTTGGCAAGAGGCCAGGGGCAGAAGTGGCTGCTGCACCCGCGGCCGCTGTGTCCTCTTGCAACCTGAGTGCTCCCACCCGTTACTCGCAGGGTGGCGGGGCTGGGGCTGTACCGACAGTGAGGATGCGCTCTCCTACGGATTCCAGCTGCTGTCCACACTCCTGCTCTGCCTGAGCAACCTCATGTTTTTGCCACCCGTGGTCTTGGCCATTCGGAGCCGGTATGTGCTGGAAGCTGCTGTCTACACCTTCACCATGTTCTTCTCCACGGTATGTGGTGGCGCTTCTGTCTTCACTGTGTCCTTGTCCACGGTGGTGAGTGAGAAGCTACATTTCCACCATGTTCTCTGTGGGTTTGGGGATGTCTCCTGCATCAGTGCTCCCCATAGAAAATGGTAATTTTTGTAAGGCATATTGGGGTAAATGAATACAGCTGTTTGCAACTTACTAAGTGTGGTCTCCAGCTGCCCCACACTCTGTCCACCCTGACAGTGGAGGGGATCTTTACTTAACATGCTGGCTGAGAAACTGTCCCATGATATGGAATTGTGTTCATACCTTCACCATGTTCTCTGTATTGGTGCAGGAAATGTGCACTTTGACCCACCTCTCTGCATGGGATATGTTCATTTTCATTACTTTTTTTGAGACAGAGTTTCACTTTGTCGCCCTTAGTAATGTGGCATCATAACACACAGCAAATTCAAAGTCTTGGGCTCAAATGATTCTCTTGCCTCAGCCTCCAGAATAGCTGGAACCACAGGCACCCAGCCAGCTATTTTTAGAGATAGGTCTAACTCTTGCTCAGGCTGATCTTAAACCCATGAGCTCAGGCAGTCCACCACCTTGGCCTCCCAGAGTGCTAGGATTATAGGCACGAGCCACTGCACCCACCCTATTCATTACTTTCTTCTATGACTTGAGGGTAGCTATTCTGAGCTCATGTTCCTCATTGCACTGGGGATTTTCACATCTTTAGCATTTTTTTTTTTTTTTTATTGACTCAAGAGTCTGAAGCTGTTACCCTGGGTAGAGTGCTATGGCGTCATAGCTCACAGCAACCTATAACTCCTGGGCTCAAGTGATCCTCTTGCCTCAATTTTTCTATTTTTAGTAGAGACTGGGTCTATCAGGCTGGTCTCAAAGTCATGGGCTCAAGCTGTTCACCCACCTTCACCTCCCAGAGTGCTAGGATTATTGGCGTGAGCCACCATGCCTGCCCTTTAGCATATTTATTCCTATACTATAAAATGGTGTCTTCCCCATTCAATCACCATGGTCCCTTGATTTCTCATGGGAACCTTTGGAAAATGGGGGGTGGTAGGTTCTTGATAATGGGCAATTTATAGGACATTGTGATTCTCAGATTCCTGAGAAACTTTTTGGACTCAACTGTGTCCTGAGGCATCATGTGAAGTGGCAATATGATAGAAAATCCTAGCTCAAAGGAGTACATTTTATGAAGATTAATCTAATTTTAAATCTCTCTATTCCTATTATAGAACTTTCACAATCCCTTCCCTGTATTTTCTCACTCCTCTATAATCAGCACAGATATTATAAGGAAAGGTAGAGAAGTGAGTCTCTTACTGTGACTTAACCCCAAAGTAGACATTTTTCCCCCTTGAGATGCCATGGTGCAAAGGATCTTTTCATCTTATCTCTGTATTCTCAGCATTTTGTGATGTACAGTGTCTGCCTGTGAGCACACCAAAACTCTTAGATGGATTCAGACTATCCTTAGGCCTTGGCCACAATGGTATCCCAAGAAACCAAGACATGCCTCCCTGGTATCCAGTATTACCAGATCATTCATGCATCCAAATTACAAAAACCCTACTTATCAAGAAAGCGGAGGGCAAATGTGCTGAAACTTAGGGTCGCGAGCGCTCCTGGAGGTTTATCTACAGGGGAGGAAGAGTAGGCTATAACCATGCTGCAAGGAGAGGACCTTTAAGCTGGGTGAGAAAAGCATATCCCAGTTTTGCTTGACTGGCTCCTTTTTAGGTCTTCTGTGACAATGCGTCATTCTATTTTTATATTAGACACTTTTGCTTTCATATTGCCAGATGCCCTTTATACTGTGGCTCACCAAATCCTCTAGCAACAGCTGTTCCACCAGCCCACTCTTGACTACATGTAGCTCTAATGTGAATCACAGTGAGTAAGAGCACCTAAGTGTGTCAGGAGCCTGGAGCATGTGGGGAGAGCATATTCATTCTCTGCACTTGACATGGCTCCAGAGTGCTCAAAGCTAGGTGACGCTTTATTATTTGGATATAATGGCACAGCAATCTGAAAGAAAAAAAGACCTTTCCCTTAGTGGGAACACTGGGAGAGTCTCAAGTGCCTGGCACCATATAAAGAGCTTCCACTTTCTTAAGTAAGGCAATATGCCAAAGAACAGGGAAAAGCTCCTGCCTGTGAGGTGTTGCCTTACATCCTGCTCTAACTCCTGCTCTTTCTCCACACTGGCCAAAACCCAGAGCTACTAGTCTTCCAGTTTTCCCTGAAGTTTCCCTGTGGTCCCTCCTTTGCCAGTCTTTTCTAAGACTTACTTCATTCTGCAGCAGGGTCCACTTACAGACTCATTGTCCATATTGTAGTTGTCAGCACCAAGACAGAAGATGACAGTTATCATGCTTGTCTCTAAATAATCTAGGACAGTCTATACCTGTGAGTAGCACATCTGTTCCTATCTAGGACATAGGAGCAGATAGCAGGTTTTTAATTCAGGAGTTTACAAATGTAAAATATATTATTAAAAAAAAAAAAAAAAAAACAAGCTAGAAACTTAGCACTTGATTTTGTATATAGCCAAATGATTCAGGTAATGATAATAGGAAAATGACGTCTACTGAATGTGTGCTATGTGTCAGATGTTGCTAATTTAATCCTCATAATAGCACTATGATAATAGTAGATGCTATTATTATTATCTCTTGGTGCATGAGGGGAATACTTGGCCTAAGTCAGTGGTTCTCAACCTTCCTAATGCTACAATGCATTTTCATTGTTAAAAAGGTGTCGCGACCCACAGGTTGAGAACTGCTGGCCTAAGTAGAAGATGAATATTCTACTGTACAATCTTGGTGAGCCAAGATTCTCCCTCAGGCTGTCGTCACTAACCTATTTGCTCCTCTCGTGTCAGGGTAGTGAGCATGCATTGATAAATCTCTAACCTGACTTCAGTTTCTTTTTCTTTTTTCTTTTTCTTGATATAGAGTCTCACTATGTCACCCTCTGTAGAGTGTTATGACATCACAGCTCACAGCAACCTCAAACTCTTGGGCTTAAGCAATTCTCTTGCCTCCGCCTCCCAAGTAGCTGGGACTACAGGCGCCCACCACAATGCCCACTATTTTTTTTGTTGAAGTTGTCATTGTTGTTTAGCTGGCCTGGGCTGTGTTCGAACCCGCCAGCCTTGGTGTATGTGGCCGGCACCATAACCACTGTTTTACAGATGCTGAGCCCTGACTTCAGTTTCTTATAAATCCTAGAGTATATATTATTCAGAAACACATGACCTCAGTTTATTAGCTCTCCCCAAATTCTTAAAAGATAAGTAAGCACCAATGAAGAGATAAGAAAATGTAAACAAACCAATTATAAAAAACCACCAGGGGAACTATGTCAGACATTTCAGGTGTACAGCTCTAACCTGTAAAGTTCAAGCCACATATCCTTCACAGGGATACTCAAGTCCTTGGGCTCAGATCCCAAAAGACCCAGACATAGATGACATCCTAGGGCTATGTAGCCAGCCAGGTTGATTTCTGCCATCCTGGCTAGGAGCCTACCTTCTCATTACCCCTGCTGTTTCTCAGACCATCACAAGTGATTCTCAGGGTCTCTTCGCAAAACCCCATAACTACTTCCAGAGAAAATGGAAGCAGAGAAAAGAAAATAAGACAGCAATAGTGAGTTCCATTATCTCGTGAGTGCAAATATCCTAGACTTTGTGTGGAGTAAATATGTTTGCATTTACAGTTTTATAGTCTGTGGTGCCTGGATACCCCATTAGGAGCATTAGATGAACTATATAGTTATAAAAATGTAAAATTCCCCCCCCCCAACTAATTTAGGATAATTTCCCCAAATTATTTCATAAATAATGTCCTAATCAGAGGAATATATCAGCTTAGATTAGAATTATATTAATAGAAGCCAGTTTGTAGTCTAAATGCCTTTTCTTAAATTCCCTGATTTTTCTGCGTAATTTCTACCACTTTTTATTACTATTGACAAAAGGAATACCAGTATGAATATTAGCCTACAATCTTTAGTAGAACAATCCCCTCATACCACAATTTCAATTTAATTCTCCCCTGTAGAAAACCTTAAACAATCTCTTTAACCTTTTAGAATACTTGGAGAATAATCAGTCATAGAATATTAGTGAGATGATTCCTCTAAAATCTCTCCACTCCAGAAACAATATCTCCATTTTTCTTTACTCTTCTTTCAGTGTAGATAAATTTCTAGAAAATAATCAGCCCTCAATTAATTATTCTTCTAGATATGTCTTCAATATTTGGTGATTGAGCTTTGCTTTTTTCCTGCTGATATTTATCTTCCCTTATCTGAAATTGAAGGATTTATTATAAGTCTGTCTCACAGAACCTTTTGGAAGTTTCCTTTTATATATTTGAAAGTTGGGCATGTAGAGCCAAGTCCTTGGTTAAGCCTGAAGTGTAAAATTAGTGCTTTAAAACAAAATCCAAATCATAAAATGGTATTGAATAATTTTGTGCCCTATAGTACTTATGTCTGGTCTTAGAGGCAGAGAACAATTAATGTCTTGTAACTAAAATATAAAAAGACCAAAATATCTATTTATTTAGGAACTACATTAACTTCCAATGAATCAGCACATAGAGTTGAAAAATAAATCTCTTAGGCATATTCAAATATTAATTCTTATGCTGATATGGACCCACATGAAAAGTATCTGAAAAGTTCCTGGCAAGAACTTATTTTCTCAATTTAATAATATTTTAAGAGGGAACCATGTTCCCAAACTAACAAGCCTATTTAGAAGTCTAGGACACCCACTTGCTGCAGTCTCATTCCTAGGCAATCTCTTCCTGCAGGAAAAAAATTCTTTATGGAGGAAAATGGAGAAAAAAAGAAGATAGACATACAAATTTAAGTCTTACTGCTTAAAATTTAAAGGAAAGAAAGTCAGAGTTTCCCAATGATTTTCCTTTTTATTCTATCTTCTTCTTCTTTTTTTTTTTTTGAAGACAGAGTCTCACTATATCACCCCAGGTAGAGTGCTGTGGCATCACAGCAACCTCAAACTCTTGGGCTTAAGCAATTCTCTTGCCTCAGCCTTCCAAGTAGCTGAGACTACAGGCGCCTGCCACAACACCCAGCTATTTTTTGGTTGGAGTTGTCATTGTTGTTTTAGCAGGCCCGGGCTGGGTTTGACCCTGCCAGCCTTGGTGTATGTGGCCAGTGCCTTTTCCACTGAGCTACAGGCACCGCCTCTATCTTCTTTTTCAAAGATCCTAGCTTCTCCCTTCTCTTTATATATTTTTTGCAATTTGAATGGCTGGATAAAATCTTTAATAGGGTCAAAGGAAATATGAACAATTTCTTTTTCACCCTTTGTCTCTAGAGACTTGACTTTTGGGTATGTTTTCCAGTTCTGTAGAGGGCACCCCTGCATTTGAGCTGAATTCTGTAAGTTTTCACAGCAAACCTAGTTCACTTTCCCACTTGCTTTTCCCTAAGTGGGAGGTGATGCTGTTGAATTAAGATTGGGCATCATTGCTTGTGATATGAGTTTGTGATATAATATTTCTTTTCTGCCTCATTCTTCCTGACCTTGCCCCTACTTTCTCATTCAAATAGGAGACTGGTTTCTCCCATTTCCATTCTTTCCAGAAGTTATGGAGACTCCATTGCTGCCAGTGAGTGAAGGGCTTCCTCAGCTACCTCTTTCCTGAGCTATATATCCCTGCCTTGTACCCACAACTGAAGGACATGCCTCTGAGGGGCCTGGAGACCTCTCACTGAGGTCTGAAAGGCCACCTCTGTTTTGGGATGAGATCCCTTGTGACTTAGGGCTGCCTTTTAATAGGTGATAAAGAAAATGATTTGGGCTGAGAGCAAATCATAGGAGCAAAGGACCCTTCCATCAATGATTAAGCCACTGTTGGATGCCACAATACTCAATCTTCTTGCCCAAGCTTCATTCAGCCTGAGGTAGCTCAACCCTGCTTGCAACTACACAACTTTCTCTCCTCTCACAAGATGTCCTCAGTAGCCCTGGTTCCCAGAGGACCTGGGGTAGCATGCTGAGACAGAGATCAAGATTGAGTCACAGAATCTTAAGAAACTTTTTTTGATCTCATAATGTCTGCTGACATGGTTGAAAGTCAGCTCCAATGAGTAGATTTTGATAAGTTTATACAGGTCAAAACCTTTTTTTTTTTTTTTTTTTCCAGTTATAACCTTTTTATTTTCTTTTTTCTCATTTTCTTAGCCCTGCTTCCATCACCATAACAACCCATTCTTCCTGACATGGTTCAAGGCTGATATTAGATGAAAGGAGTGAGAACAACCCTATGATGTTTGTCCTCAATCTGGAGCTATTTGTCCTCAGAGGTCCTATCTAGCATCTTTTCTTTTTGATGGGCTCATAAGGCACATGGTAACTAGCAAGTCCACAGAGGGATATGTGTTCTCATCATCTTTGCACCAAAGACATTCTTAAAACTATGCATGTGCTTATTGCCTGGCTCAATAACTACTGAACTCACATGAATTCTACTTAGAAATTCCGAGAAAAGTGACAGAAAAGATTCTATGATGAGTAGAGCACAGGTTATCCCTGGACAACCCTATTGACAATTAAGAGAACACAGAATTCCAGAAGCCATGGCATTGTCCAGAGAGACACAGGTTGGGACCATAGACCAAAGGGAGGCTAATGGCAGAACTTGGTTCCCTAATTAGGGTGTCCAGAATAGCTCGGTCCAGTTCCACTCTACTGTGTTCTCCACAGGGGAGCGGATTCTCCATATTCCATATTCTTCCCCACGTTGTGTCATGCTTCTCTCAATGACCTTAGGGATTGCGTTCTTTCTTACTGTGCACCTCCTGGTCCACATCAGGTGAGACAGGGTGATAAAATCCTGAGAGTGAAGCCCTGTTTAGAGACTGAGATATCAGGAAACTGGACATGTAAGCGAGGTTTGCGGTGTTGGCTGGTACAGAGGTTGGGCCAAGGCTGAGGATTATAGGTGGGGCACATGGTGAGGAGAGGGAATTGGCCTCAGCTGGAGTAATCTGGACTCCTTGGCCTAGAAGGCTGCACAGCACATTCCAGAAGGACCAGGGTCAGGACTGTGAGATACATATGGCTTATGAAGCAGATCAGGCCTCCCTACCACATTCTTCCTCTCAGGAGAAGTGGAGCATTCAGGCATTTCCCAGTTCTCCTCACCCGTGACCTCTGCCTCTGCTTTTCTGACAGCAGCACACCCCCGTGACCTCCTCCTCCAGTTTTGTAGACCAGGACCTCTGCCTCTAGTTCTCTCAATGTCCTCCATTTCTTCCTCCAGTTCTACCATGCCTGCGACCAGCCAGGCATTGTGGTTTTCTGCATCATGGACTACGATGTGCTGCAGTTCTGTGATTTCCTGGGCTCCTTAATGTCTGTGTGGGTTACTGTCATTGCCATGGCTCGTTTACAACCCGTGGTCAAGCAGGTCAGTCCAGAGTGGGCCCTGGGGGACAACCATAGCCAAGTCTATTGAAATCTACTCCTGACCTCTTCCTGGGGGCATTTCCAAGTGCCTCTTGCCATCCTGGCCCAGCCCCTGGAGTGCTATGGCCTGCTCTAGCCCAGCCCGAGAGTCCTCTTTCTCTAGGTGCTGTATTTGCTGGGGGCCATGCTGCTGTCTATGGCTCTACAGCTGGACCGGCATGGACTCTGGAACCTGCTCGGACCCAGTCTCTTCGCCCTGGGAATCTTGGCCACTGCCTGGGTAAGGGTGAAGAGGGCTGTGGGGGGCTCTTGGCAAGGCTTGGGTACAGGGCCCTGGGGGTCAGGTCCCCAGTGTAAGGTGGGCTTGGACTCTGTCATTAGCATCTACTGCCCACAGTGCCCACCCCAGTCTTGGCAGGTGCCTTTCAGCCAGGGCTCAGAGGAAGCCTGTGGTGACCAGCTCTGGTTTGAGTACCAGAGTCTCACGTTCCTGAGCCCCATTTCTCTGCTCTCCCCAGACAGTACGCAGCGTCCGCCGCCGGCACTGCTACCCACCAACATGGCGCCGCTGGCTTTTCTACCTGTGCCCGGGCAGCCTGATTGCAGGCAGCGCCGTCCTCCTCTATGCTTTTGTGGAGACCCGGGACAACTACTTCTATATTCACAGCATTTGGCATATGCTCATTGCCGGAAGTGTGGGCTTTTTGCTGCCCCCTCGTGCCAAGACTGACCACAGGGTCCCATCTGGAGGGCGGGCCCGGGGCTGTGGTTATCAGCTATGCATCAATGAACAGGAGGAGCTGGGTCTTGTGGGCCCAGGAGGGGCCACTGTCAACAGCATCTGTGCCAGCTGAGAGGGGCTTTGGGCCTGGCCCCGGGGGGATATGAATTCTTCCTGGGGGCATGGAGCCCTCCCAAAGACAAGAGACATGCTGTATTTCTTCAGGATATGGAGTCTTTTTCAAGGACTTAGAACTCTTCCAGGGACCTTGAGCCCTTCCCGGTACATGGAGAACTTCTTGCGGGCTTGGTGTCCTCCTGTATCCATGGAGTCTTTCGTAAGGATTGGAACCTATGCAAGGGCACAGAGCCCCCTCAGGACCAAGTTGTCTTTCCCAAGGATATGGCGCCCTCCTAAAGATGTGGATTCCTTTCCAGGGACACAAAGCCCTTTCAGGAACGTGGCATCATTTCAGAGGAAATGGAATCTATCTTGGGGAAACTCAGTGTCCAGATTTTCCCAGAGGCTCAGCAACTCTGGCCTCAGGCTTCCTCCCCAGGGGTGGCATCTGGACTGGCCTGTGCTGGGAAGGAGGGATTGTAGGGATGGATGGAACTCAGGCTAGTTGGGGTGGCTGGTGTCCTGAGTTAATGCAGGTGGAGTCTGTGTGTCTCCAATGAAGTATGTACTGATTGTGTGCTGCCTTTTTTCCTGGGGTCAAGAGTGTGGGAAAGGGGAGGAAAGAGGAGATCTGAGGAAATCAGCAGGGGTGATGGGAGCCCAGCTGCAATGAGCTGCTGGGAGCTGCTGTCTGAGGCTTTTGCTCACTGCATAGGGACTTCCCCCATTCTCATGTGGTACCTGTTTTCATTCTAAACACTTGTTAATTCCTGTTCCTCAATTCCTATTGATCTCAGTGTGCAGTAGCTGAAATGTGTGCATGTGTGTGCTTGTTTGGGCATGTGTGTGCACATGCTGAGATGGTTTATATCAGATAAACCTTCCTGTGGTGTTCACACCCAACACAAAGGAAGCCAGGGTCCCAGGAAATTGCAGTAGTGGGTACACATCTCAAGAAGTATTACAAGAAATAACTTCTATTTTGAGCCCCCATTTTTCCTGAGTGCCAGAAAAGATCATTTGTCAATTCAGGGTTTCTTATTTTCCCACAAGGGTCATAGTAGGTTCTGTGAGTCTTACATGTTGTCAAGATGTTAAGGGAGTGTCCTCTATGGTCACCAGTGTTCATATTTCATTAGTTCCCTGAGATTTCCATCATTCTACCTGGTCCCCAGTTAGAGGTCCCAACAAGTCATCTGAGGTACAGAGAGGTTTCCTGTTCTCATCTCCACAACCCATTCATTCCTAGGGTTCTCTTCACCACACCCATGCCATATGCAAAGACCCGTGAGGTTATCTGAGGCCTCTCTACATTCCTGCCTCCTCTCTCTTCCTCCCCCTTTTGTTAATACGGAGATGAGGAAGCCTTGCTTTCATGTACCTTGTTTTTTCCCAAATCTTTTTATCTATGCCCTAAGTCTTTTCTGGATCCTTCAGAGCCTAGGTTTTTGAAATACAAAAGATGGGGAAAGATTCATTGTTCTCTGTTTTCTGCAATCACATCTCTTCCTAGGGCCACTGAGCAGAGAATGGTGTGGCCAAATGAATGGCGAGAAGGAGCGAGGGGGTATGGACTGGCTATCTGTTCCTACCCCTAGGACTATTCCATCTTACTAAGATGTCTAGAGCCAGGTCACTAGAGTGCTTGAATACAAATAGCTGGATTCAGGACACAGCTGGATTCAGAGTACAGAAGGCACTGAAGAGGGAGGCAGAACTTGGAAATGCTGGGGTCAGAAGGGACTTCCTGGGAAAGGTGGTGGTGGGGTTGGAATGGGGACTAAATAAGTTGCCATAATGTCAAAATGTTGGGACAGTGTTCTCTATGGTCACCAGTGTCCACGTTGCATTCCTCCCTTGAGATTTCCATCTTTCCTTCTGGTCCCCAGTCAGCAAAGCACTTAGAATACTTAATACAGTGCCTACCACCTGATGTCCATTATATGTCACTAAAGGTCACCAAGTGTTTGGAGATGGGGAAGGAGTGGCAAGGGGCAGATGCAGTAGCAGGAAAGACTGATATTTACTCAGGGAACTCTGGGGCGTGGTGTGGGCAGTGGAGGTGAGTAGTCCTGTGGTTGGCCGATGGGGGAACTGTAGTCTTTATTCTATGGGAAATGAGGAGCCATTGGAGAGATTTAAGGAGGAGAATAACATGATCAGATTGGTTTTGATGGTGGGGGCAGAGGATGGATTTGGGGGAGAGTTTGGGAGACAAGTGTGCAGTGACATGGCTATTGTGATATTTAAGGGAGAAATGGTGAAGGCTTTTTGATTAACATGATGTCAGTGGAAAGGAGGGAACCAATTTCAGAACTATTGGTGAGTGAACTCTATCGGACAGGCGTCCTTAAACTGCGGCCCGCGGGCCACATGAAGCAGTGTAAATTGTATTTGTTCCCATTTTATTTTTTACTTCAAAATAAGATATGTGCAGTGTGCATAGGAATTTGTTCATAGTTTTTTGTTTTAAACTATAGTCTGGCCCTCCAACGGTCTGAGGGACAGTGAATTGGTCCCCTGTTTAAAAAGTTTGAGGACGCCTGCTGTAGGACTTAGTGACTGGCTGCATGGGGTGATGATGTACAACGGAAAGTCTAAGATGACTGCTGTGTTTCTGACTTGGGGGTGATGGTGCCATTCCTTGAGATGGTGACACCACTGTAGTTAGGAGGAGAGAGTTCAGTTTTGGACAGTTTGAGGTACCTGTGGGATTCCTGGGGTAGGGAGCAGTGCTGGGCATAGCAGCTGAACCAGACCTGGAACCCTGGTCTCTTGGTTCCCCAAATGGGGATCCTTGCTGTCCTGACTTGCCTCAGTTCGGGAGATCCAAACATTGCATGCCAGCCTTGAATAGGGTGCTCTTGCTGGTGGATACTGCTACGCTCTTGAATGTATCTGTGCACACAATTGGACCAGGACCCCTGACCACCTTATATTGCCTGGGGCATGTTAAGTGGCACAGCCTTCAATCCCCAGATGATGTCAGGAGAGCTTCTGAGTGATAGCTCCATTCAGCAGACCTTCCACAGGGAAAGCTCTGTGGGAGGTGAGTCATGCCTGCCTGAATCCTGCCCTGAGGAGCTCACATGGGGGTGAAATGTCACAAATGCAAGTCAGGATTGAATGGGTATGGAGTGAAAGGTGCTGTAGGACTTGAAGAGAACAATGTCGAAATGCAACAGGAAAGTTGAGTAAAAGAGATGGTTATCTACTCTAAGTAGATGGGCTTTGAAAACTGGCCCCAGATGTCATCTGAGAACAGCATGAGCAAAGACATGGAGGTGCAGGCAGTGCAGATGATGTAGTCAGGAGACTGGCCACGTGAAGGGTATAGTAGAAAAATCAGGCTGAAGAAGCAGGTGGGGTCAGTCTGGAGGGCCTTGATGACTCTGCAGAAGAATTTGGACTTAATGCTGTGATAATGGGGAGCCATCAAATGTTCTTGATCAGAAGAGGGATGAATCAATTGGGGTTTGACCAAACTAGCAGAACCACTATGAGTGGTATAGGGACTATATTATGAAGATTAGGCCATACAGTCATAGGAACAGTTGGAGAAGCCCGGGCAAAGCGGCTACCTCTGCACGGGTGTCAGGCCTGGGCTGCTGCATGTCAGCCGGGCTGGCAGTAGGGAAGGAGATCTAAATGTGAGGGTAGGGAGAGAAGGGCAAACTAGAACCCAGGAGGACAGACTAGAACCTGGTCTGGCTCTTATGCCTTCATTCTCAGTGACACTGGTGTCCTGCACGAGAAGCTGGCACCTTTGCCAGGGAGCTGCACTTGACCCAGGACTCAGACAGTTGAAGATGGTGATCTGGTGGGGCCTGGAAGGGCTGCACTTACCAGGTAAGCCATAAATTTAGTGACAACATGCGAGCTCTCCCACAGGGTCTGGTGCTTTCACTTTTGCCTTCCAGATATGCAGATTTCTCTGAAGTCAGCCCTAACTCAGACCCACATAGGGAAGAAAACTCTGAGAAGCACACTTCCAACCCAGTTTGGTTAGCCCAGTAAAAAGCCACCACAAGGGAGCTAACTGGAGCTTTGTTGGGAAAATTAACCCAGCAGGAGCCTGTGAAGGATGGACAGTCCAGGAAAAGGAAGCCAAATCTCTAGTAGCCCTCTTGGATTGATGCTGGAGAATGGTGTGGGGTGATTAGGCTATTCACCAATCTCTTGGTCCTCTCTCTCCTTCCTTCCAGACACATGATGGCTGTGCTTCTCCCCTTTGATGTTAGATGTGGTTATGTGCTTTGTTGTTGGCCATTGCATGGACCCATGATGTGTAAGTGGAAGTAACACATGGCACTTCTGAGTGGAAGCTCTAAGGGACGTCAGTGCAGGCTTCGTCACTCCCCCGTCCCTCCTTTTGTCATGGTGACCAGCAGTGTTCCAGATGGTAGCTGCTTTGTCCTCCTGAATCCCAGGAATGAAGACTACAGATTAGAGCAGAACCCTAGCCAGCCTCTAATGGCCCTGCACCATGAGCAAGAAACAAACCTTGATGACTTTAAGCCACTGAAGGTTTGAGATCATTGCCACAACATAACCTAGCCTGGGCTGACTGACAGAGATGGTGAGCAGCAGTAGCAGGCAGATGCTTTCCTGGAGAGCAGGCGGCCTCCCAGTAGAGCTGCCGCAGCAGCTTTCACCTCTGCGTTCCTCAGGCTGTAGATGATGGGGTTCAGTGAGGGTGTCACAACCCCATAGAACAATGCAATAATCTTATCCAACTTGGGGTCCTTGGCCTTGGGCTTGAAGTACATGAAGGAGATAGTTCCATAGAAAATCACCACCACTGTGATGTGGGCAGAGCAGGTAGAGAAGGCTTTCTGCCGGCCTGCAGCAGAGGGGACTCTAAGGATGGCAGCCAGGATGAAAATGTAGGACAGGCAGATGAGCAGGAGTGGGGCCAGCGTCAGGACAACTGTGGCCACCATCATTGTTAGCGCATTGAGGGAGATGTCCCCACACGCCAGTTTTAGCACTGCCAAGATCTCACAGAAGAAGTGGTTGATGACATTGTGGCCACAGAAGGGGAGGCGCCAGAGAAGGATGGACTGTAGCAGGGAGTTGGCAAAGCCTGTCCCCCAGCTCAGCACTGCCATCTGCATGCACGTCTGTCCACTCATGAGCAGCGGGTACCTAAGTGGCTGGCAGATAGCTATGTAACGGTCATAGGCCATCACTGCCAGGAGCAAGCACTCTGTAGAGCCCAGCGCTAGGGTCAGATACATCTGCAGGGCGCAGCTGGGGAAAGAGATGGTCCTTTGGGCTTTCAGAAAGTTGACTAGCATGAGAGGCACGAAGGAGGAGGTGCCACAGATGTCCATGAGAGAGAGGTTGCTGAGGAGGAAGTACATGGGGTGGTGCAGATGGGGGTCCAGTATGTTCAGCCCTATGAGGAGGGAGTTGCCCAGGAGGTTCACCAAGTAGATGCCCAGGCACAGCACAAACAGGACCACCTCCAGGTCATGGTGCTCATGCAGCCCCAGCAGGACATATTCCATCACAGCTGTCTGGTTTGCCTCATTCATCTCATTCTCTTTCCTTCTCCACCTGGACCACCCAGCTTTTTGGAAAAAGCTCCAGCTGGCCTGGGAGTCAAGTGGCCTGGATGTGTGACCTGGCAGATCAGCCTCCCTTTCTGGAATCTGGTTTCATCATCTGTATAATGAGAGAATAGGATTTCAGATCTGTCAAGTGGCCCTCCCTGCTTTGCAGTTCTGCTGATAAAATGGGAGGATCTGGCACATCCCAGTTTCCAAGGCTCTTCTCCTCATACCCGAGGGCCTAGACACTCTGACAACAGAGTAGGATTTGTGTTTGACATGCTCCTTTGGAATTGGAAGTGTTTTTGGCTGTTAAAAGGAAGCATCTTTTCTAAGTTATGATTTCAATTTATGCCCATTCATTCACTGAATATTGAGTTCCCACTCTGTCCTAGATAAATTTCATTGAATATTTGTTGAGCATCCACTCTGTGCTAGATAAAATTTGGGTGCTGGGGCCACAGCAATAAGAAAGGTAAGTGGGCCTGTCAAAGATGTTGCCCCTACCTTCCCTGAATTAGGTGAGATGAGCTTTGGAAGACAGGTGTGTGGTAGATAACGCTCACCTGATGTTCTTTTGTGTCATGAGGGTCAAACATTCAGCTCCATGGCATATGTAAGCCGGATTTCTGTCATCTCCTTGAGGAATCACCATTCATTGATTTTTAAAAGGACATCAAGAACATATATGTCCTAGTAGAGTTACTGGTCACAGCATTTAACCTTGGTAATGAAAGCCAAGTGACTCACTTCTTGGTCTCCATATTGCTTTGGGGGATAAATGATATTGGCAATGATGACATCTGAGGGAAGCCAGGTGCTAATCCAGCACAGATGTGGTCAGTCATCAACTAACTTTATAAAGGGAGGAATGGGGAGAGGCTATAATTGTCTCCTAGGAAGCCACCATTGCCCTGCTAAGCTGGTCTCACTGCCTCCTTGAGAAAGGCCAATGTTAGGTATTCACAGGAGGGAACCCAAGTGTCCCCAGTGCACTATTGTCTTATTAGTACTAGAAAGCTGTCTCATATCTAGCTGGACCTTGGTCTGATGGAGAAAATTGGAGCTGAGTGTGAACTTTAATCTTTCAGAAGATATAATCCTTCCAGCCCTCACCACTTCCATTCCTCGATCGACTGTGAGGCCAATTTTCTGTGACAGCAATGGAGCCCTGTCTGTTCTGTGTTGGATTTTTCTTTCTCATTATTTCTGGTAAATTGTATCCCTGACTTGCAGGAGCCACAGGGATATTTTCTGAATAAACCACGTCTTTCCCTAGCTCTACATCTTTGCCCAAGACAGAGTCATGTCCTCCCTCCTTCCCCCAGTTGGGTGTTCCTGTTCATTGTTTAGGGCCCAGTTCTGTGTCTCCTTTCTTTTCTCTCCTGCCCCCCTGCAGTGACCTGCTTCCTTGTGCTCCCACAGCCTTTGACCATCCCTCCATGTCACTGTGTGGCATGTGGTGCACCTGTCTTCTCTGCACATCTTGAAATCAGGATCTGCTCCTTCCTTCCAGTGCTTTGTCCTGTGAGTGCTGCTAGGGCAGACCCTCAGCAGACATTGAATGCCTGATCTCAGAACCCAGCTCTGCCTCTTAACTTCAGCATGAAGTAGCATATGATGTAACCAAGTCACTTGGCCTCTCTGATACTCAGTTTCCTCCTTGAAGATTGGGGATGCCTTGTATCTCAGAGAAGGTGTGCAGAGCAGGTGCTCCCAGGGCGGTGCAGTAGCACATTGTTACCGAGGCAGAGAGAAGGCTGCATCTTCAGGCATAGGATCCTGCTGCTGGATCCACACTAGCCACAAGGGCTCCAGTATCTTTTATGATCCCTTCTTTCTCCAGAGCTCATGTAGGTTTTCCTTCCTCTACTTTGAATCAGGATGATTATGAAGGGACTGTTTCTGGAACATACAGAGGAAGTTGGTTCATCTGGTCAATTATTGACCTTAAATCTTGTCCACTTGGATGGGAGTAAGATAGAGTTTCTCTTGCTGCGATTTGGCAAAAAGATAAAGAATTGTCCAAGTGTGATGGTTCATTCATTCACTCATTCAACAAGTAGTTATTGAGCACCTACCACGTGCCAGGCACTGGGAATATAGCAGAGGCACGTGGCTCCCATCCTCGTGTAGTCTGCAATCATTCATTCATTCCTTACCTTGGACACACCCCTTCCTTTCTCTGGACTTTAGACCTCTGAGAGTCTATCTGAGTGAGGGATGTAAAGACAACGTAAAACCTGAGATCTGGGCAGATATGTAAGGGTTTGGTCTTTGTTAGATGTGTTGTTAATCTCAAATTCTGGCACTAGACACAGATATGGGGGTGTTTATAAGCAGGTGAAGGCTGTAAACCACCAGCTCTGCAGTTCTTTTTGTCACACGTGCCTCTCATAAAGAGACCAAGTGGGCAGTGGGAGCATTTGAGGGGTTTCTGCGCACGGGCTCTGGCTGTCCTCCTGATTCACACCTGCTCCCACCTCAGCCTCTCCAGACCACCCCACATTGTTCAGACAAAGGTCACACACTCCAGTCTTGTCCCTCCTCTTGGGCAGTTTCCTCTGGCTGGAGTGGCCTTTCTCTTCCACTCACCCTTCAAGGCTCTGCTCATACACCACCTTCTCTGTTCAGTCTTCTCAGATGCCTCATGGAACTTGCCACAGGAGAGGTGCACAGCAATTCCAGCCGGCTAATTGTATCTGCCTTGCATTGTGGTTGGTTTATTGTATGTCTTTGACTATACTGTGAGCTATTGCAATGGAAGGGCTATGTCTGATTCCTTATGGACTAGGAAGCCACACCCAGGAACTGTCAGTGACTGCCATGCCTTGAGTAGATCTGGGGCTGTTCTTTTGCCAAAAATTCTGATCCCACTGTTTTACCTTGAGAATGATGGCCACCTCCCCCTCCAATACATGTACCCCAATGGAAAGGTGCAGCCATTGTGATTTCTAGGAGAGCTTTGGCAGTGCCAGTCTCCCACCTGCAGTAACAGCTGCTCTCTCTAAAGAACTATGTCAAGCGTGGTGGGTTTCCTCAAAACGTAAGAGTCTAATCATAACACATTCCTGGAAATCAGAGCTAGCCCAAGCTGCAGCATGGGCACAGGATGGGACATCAGAGCAGCTGCTGGTCCCTTGATGGATCAGTCAGGATGGGTGAGATTATGCTGCAGTAACACACAATCTCATAATTTTAGTGTCTTAACATGATGAAGGTTTATTTCTTTCTCATGCTACATGTCTATTGTGGGGTTTCAGGGGACTGTCCTCAGAGATCCTGGCAGATAGAGGCTCTCCCATTTGGGGCATCACCAGTTATGACTGGGGAAGGATACACTGGAGCATCTTGCACCAGAAGTGAAATGGTCTGACCCAGAAGTGATACATGTCACTTTCGCCCATAGCGCACTGGTTCTATGGAATCCTACCATGTGCTCACAAGGGGGAGAACCAGAAATATTGCTGAGCAGCTCCTCTGCATTTGGGCACAATGACATTTCCCAATACACACACCTATACTCAGAAAGCTGCTTTAACACCTATCTGTCAATGTCATATGCTGTCAAGTCCTGGGAAACCAGAGTCAGAGAGTGATAGGACATTTAAGTGTCTCTGAAAATAATTGTCTAGTTTGACTCCTCACTTGTACACCTCCTGAGAGGTAGAGTGAAGGCTGGAATGAGCCCTGGATAGGGAGGGAGGGGATCCTGGTTTGATTCTCGGCTGTTGTTCCTATTCTGCTATATGGCCTTGGTCAAGTTCCTTCTGAGAAATGGAGCGATTTGTTTAGGTGAGCTCTCATTCTTTGTAACATCTGAAACACTTCCTCAAATCTTCATGGCAAATTCCAACCTGAGGTTTGATAGGTGCAGGGTTACTTAGCAAGATAAACACGTCAGTTTCATTGGCTGGTAAATCTAACTTTAGCCATTTAATATGTATTTTAGTTTTTATAAATTACTTTGAAAGAAAGGAAATGGGTGGGCGGCACCTGTGGCTCAAAGGAGTAGGGCGCCAGCCCCATATGCTGGAGGTGGCAGGTTCAAACCTGGCCCTGGCCAAAGAAAAAAAAAAAAAAAAAAAGAAAGGAAAGGGGTATAACAGAAAGAAAGCTTCAGTGACCATTTCCCTGAAAGGCTTAGATCTGGGATCTCTGCTTCTCTGCTTCTTGGCTGTTTGGCAGAAGAGTTAAGGGTGGGCTTTGGAGTCAGGCTGACCAGGGTCCAAGTTTCAGCCCTGCTTTTTGCTAACAATTTTCTTAGCCTCAGCTTCCTTTCCTATAATGTGGAGATAACAGTATTTCCTTGTGGTATTATTTTGAGGATCCAGTGAGACAGAGCATGTAAAGTTCTTAGCACAGAGCCTAGAACATGGTAAATACTAAGTGGAGATGATACTGTGCCTCCTTTCCCAAGAAAATATTTTAAAAAGATTTTGTGAGAATAATCAGTGTGCCAAGTGAATTCTCCTTACCTCTCACCTAGTGGTCAGTGGCCTAAGTGCATGTAGGAGCTGGAGCCAGGTGAGCTGAGCTGAGGCTTGGAAATGCTGAGTTCATTTCCAGCAGATGCACTGTGTTGAGATGGGCCAGGGCCCAAGGGTCCTGAGGACCAGCCTCCTGCTCCCCTGCTGCCATAGACATCCCACTTGCTCCCTGCTCTCAGGGACCTTGTAGTCCCTGCCCAATTTAAAGTTCAAACTCTGCAACTACACAAAGTTTTAGGTTTGGCAGCTGTGGGGCCTGGGCTTCAGAGACTCCAGCTTCCTTGCCCTGCCTCAGGAGGGCTCTGCTGGGGTGAGGTGGGCACAGGACAGAGAATCTGGAGACTGGGTCTCATTGTATTCCTGCCCTTTGGATGCAGTAGGCTCTGGGCCGACGGCTTCCCTTCACCAGGCCTGGGTGTCTAGGCTGTGAATGGGTTGTCTCCTTCCAGGATTGCTGTAAAAACTGGATTCATCAAAGCTTAGAGCAGTGGTTCTCAACCTTCCTAATGCCACAACTCTTTAATACAGTTCTGGGGGTTGCGACCCACAGGTTGAGAACCGCTGGCTTAGAGAAAGTAAACTGCTTTGTAAGGTGCGAAATGTGAGGTGTACATGTGAGAGGCTTTAGAAGTCAGAGATTTAGTCAGGCAAATGAGTTTTTACAGGTTTCTTTTCCCCCATTCTCTCCCTTCCCCTTCCCTTCCTGCCCTTTCACAATAAAAAATAACTTGACACAGTTTAGAGACTAAAAATCAGCCTTAAATAAAGAAGCAGAATTTGCAAAATTTCATATTACACTATGATTTTCTTCTGGAACTTTTTTTTTTTTGAGACAGAATTTTACTCTTTCTCTGGGTTGAGTGCCATGGTGTCATAGCTCACAGCAACCTCAAACACTTGGGCTTGAGAAATCCTCTTGTCTCAGCCTCCCAAGTAGCTGGGACCACAAGCCTCGCCACAATGTGTCGCTAGTTTTTAGGGGAGACAGGGTCTTGCTCTTATTCAGGCTGGTCTTGAACTCCTGAGCTCTGACAATCCACCCACTGTGGCCCCCCAGAGTGATAGGATTATAGGCGTGAGCCACCAAGCCTGGCCTTCTGGAATTTTTTATCAGGAATACAGTTGAAAGCAAAAAATGGGAAGATAGTTACCACTTATTTTATATCGTACCCATGGATACCCCCAACTCAGTAGGTCTAAGACAAAGTCATCATTTTCCCCAGCCCCTTCTACTGCTGTCATCTTCCCCACCTCAGAGTCTCAGTGGGTGGCACCTCTATCTTTTCTACCCCATCAGCCAGAAGCCAGGTGTCAACCCACAGCCTCACTCTCCCTCATCCACCTCTTATATCACTTCAAATGTTATTTGTCTGTCTCCCAATATTATTTTACATACATAACATGTATACAGCTGACTTTTTAAATGACACAGATTTGAACTGCACAGGCCCACTTATATGTGTATTTTTTAAAAAAGAAATATATTGAGAAATTTTTTGGAGATTTGTGACAATTTGAAAAAACTCTCAGGTGAACCACGAACCTTGAGACAGCAAGACCAAGCCCTCTTCTTCCTCCTCAGCCTATTCGAAGACTTTTATGATGATCCACTTCCACTTAATGAATAGTAACTACATTTTCTCTTCATGATTTTCTTTATAACAGTTTCCTTTTTATAGATTACCATAAGGATACAGTATATCATACATAGACCTATGTGTTACTTGTTTATGTTACCAGTAACACTTCTGGTTAACAGGTGGCAATTAGCAGTTGAGTTTTTGGGGAGTCAAATGTTGTACAGGCCCTGCTGTTATCACCCCTACGTTGATGAGTGCATATATCTATTTAAGAAACTTGTGCAGGGCCTGAATCTTGGGACAGAGCGGAATCAGAGGCTCCTTGCTCTTAGAGTCTCATTGAAAATGAAGAACATAGAAAGGGCAGGGGAGACAGTGACAGGGAGGGGCCGCTGATGGGCTTTACTAGAAGAGTGAAGCCCCTCTGGAAGCACCATGGCTGCTGACATGCAGTCTTGAGACAACTGGAGGCAGGTGTGAAGGGCAGGAGGCGAGGGCGATTAGGGAGCTGTTCTGTGGCAAGATTGGGGGACCTGGTGCTGCCTCTCTGGGATGAGGGTACCAGACCCTGAGCCCCTCAGCCTTCCCTGTCCTCACAGGCCTTGGCATGTGCAAACCTCACGCACGAACCCCCAGCTCACCTTTCACCTAGAGGCTTGTCTCCTGCCCCACACCTTCCTGGCGGCCTCCTTCACCTCCTTGTTCCACAGGGTGTAGATGACGGGGTTCAGCATGGGTGTCACCACAGCGTAGAGGACCGTAAAGACTTCATCAGAGATGTGGGCCTCCTTGCTCTTGGGTTTCATGTACATGAAGATGATGGTGCTGTAGAAAAGCAGCACCACGGCCAGGTGTGCTGAGCAGGTGGAGAAAGCTTTGCGGCGCCCGGTAGCCGAAGGCACCCTCAGGATGGTGGCCAGGATAAGAGTGTAGGACAGGCAGATGAATGCCAAGGGCACAGGCAGCAGCAGGATGGCGCCCGCCAGCAGGAAGGCCTCACTGACTGACGTGTCACCACATGCCAGCTTTAGCACTGCCAGGATCTCACAGGTGAAGTGATTGACCACGCGGTGGCCACAGAAGGGCAGCCTCATGGCAATGACTGTCTCTGTCACTGACTTGAGGAGGCAGAGGACCCAGGCGGCTCCCGCCAACAATAAGCAGAGCCTGTGGCTCATGAGCACGGGGTACCTGAGTGGCTGGCAAATGGCTAGGTAGCGATCATAGGCCATGATGGCCAGGAGCAGGCACTCCGTGGACCCCGTGGACAGGCTCAGGCACATCTGGATGGCGCAGGCAGTAAAGGAGATGGTCTTCCGGGAAGACAGGAGGTGGACCAGCATCAGGGGCATGAAGGTGGATGTGTAGCAGATGTCTAGGATGGAGAGGTTGCCCAGGAAGAAGTACATGGGTGTGTGCAGGCGGACGTCTAGCATGCTCACTGTCATGATGGCTGTGTTTCCCAGCAGGGTCACCAGGTACATGGCTAAGCACAGAGGGAACAGCAAGCACTCCAAGGCTGGGTAGCCAGAAAATCCTTTCAGAAAGAACTCAGGCACCCCTGTCCTGTTGGCTGGCTCCATGTTGCAGAGTTCTGAAGGACACGCAGCTGGGATGGAAGGAGAAGGGGGTGTAGGGTGATGGGCAGCTCACAGAGCCCCTTCTGGGATGGGGCGGATTACTAGAGTCTTTTCCATCACTGCCATGCTGTCTCTCTGTCACCAGGGGCAATAACAGTACCCTCTCTAGGGCCTCAGTTTATCCATGTAAAAAGTCAGGATTGATTTAGATCAGCAGTCCCTAAGAAAATGTTAATAGGAAATGTTAGTAGGGAATCTAAAAAATCAATTTGAGGCAACAATGGATTAATAAAAAATAAAGCTCTTTACTGCAGGACTTCTCAGATCCCCTAATAAGTGAATGTAATTTGTAACTCTCCAAAAGTAATATACAGCACATGCTCCCCAAACTTATTTGACCATGGATTCCCCTTCCATGGAACACCATTAACCAACTGCAGAGACAGAGTCTGGGAAACAATGGGCAGGGTAGAGGGCCACAAGCTAACATGCACCAAAATCACCTGGAAAGTTTGTCAAAACATAGCTTATAAGTCACAGTCTCAGGGCTCCTGACTCAGCACGTCTGGGCAATGCTGCTTTTGCTGGCCCAGGTATCACAGCTGCTGGGCTAGAGGGTCTCTGAGGGTCTTCCTGATTATAAGGAAGCTACTGAGCCATCACTTACACAATTTCCACCGTCTGGAGTTCTCTCAGCCTGTGGAAGTCTGGCCATCCCTGGTGTCTGTGCACAAAGCATACACCGTGCTTTGCACTAGTGGGGCTGTTGGCTTCTATGCCCATCAGTGGGCATGGTCACCAGTCCACCGGGCCTGCCTCCTCAGCTACTTTGTGTGGATTACACCTTCAGAATCTGCTTTCTTGCTAAGATTTGATGGAGCTCTTGGCCCAGCACTGGGCCCCTATTTTCTCCAGGCCAAAGTTAGGGCTGCTCTGACTTTGTGGACTCACGGGGTGTTAGCATGAAAAGTGCCGAGAGGGCAACTCTTTGGCACGTCTATTATGCAGACAGGAAAACAGGTCCCACAGTGGGTCTCTGGTGAGGCAGTCCCAATCCAGTCCTCCCAACAATGTGACACCTACACCATGCTCAGAGCAGATGTTTGCTTTGTCAAGCTGCAAATGTCGCATGTTTTTTTATCCCATTGGATGGACATCTTTCTCCTGCATCCTGCCCACAGCCTTCTTGCTAGCTAAGGAGCATGAGTCCACCTGTCCTTAGTGTTCTGAGAAGATACATTGTCAAAGCCTGGGCCCCAGCTGAGCACCAGTTCCTCTCAGAGCCTCACTTGCATGAGAACATTTCCTTCTTTTATTCCTCCTTCATTCATTCACTCCAGAATAAGAAATGATGGGGGAGGCCAGGCTTGGTGACTCATGCCTATAATCCCAGCACTCAGGTAGGTTGAGGTGGGTGGATCCCCTGAGCTCACGAGTTGAGACTAGCCTGAGCTAGAGTGAGACCCTGTCTCTAAAAAAATAGCCGGGCATTGTGGTGAGCTCCTGGAGCCCCAGCTACTTGGGAGGTTGAGGCAAGAGAGTGGCTTGAGCCCAAGAGTCTGAGGTTGCTGTGAGCTATGATGCCACAGCACTCTACCGGGGGCAACAAAATGAGACTCTGTCTCAAAAAAAAAACATAAATAAATAAAGTGATGGGGACCAGCTGCATGCCAGGCATTGTGCTGGACATCAGGGGAATGAATGAGAATGGGGTGTTCTCAGGCCACTGAACCAAAGCCCTTCCCAGGCAGTAATCCCCTTCACTCTGCCTAGCCTCGTCCTGCTCCTGTTTGCATGCCTCTAGTCACAGGGAGCTCATTACTCTTGTGCCTACTTTGCTTCTTTTTATTTGCTGTCAGGCCACTCAAAGGGTCACTAAATCCTTCCTGATGTGGAGCCTGTCCAGGTCTCACTGGGTCTCCTCCACCACCAAGGCTCCAGGCTGCATGGTCTCTGTGGATACTCCTTCCTCTGCAGGGGGAAGCCCTGCACACTGGGGCCCTACCTCCAGGAGTTAAAGACCACTTGTGCAGGTCTCTGATCTAGCCCTGGGGTTTCAGATAGAAGCTCTTGCCTCAACTTGACTGTGTGCGGAGTCGCCATGGGGTCAGGAGGAGTGGAGTTGCCAATTTACCCCAAGGCTCAGCTGGGAAGCTCTGAGGCTGGGCTCCTGAAGGGGTACCCCATCTAACAGAGATGGCCATCACACCAGGGCTAGGACGGGGCAGAGATGGTATTGTGCTTTCCCTGCAGCCCCAGTGACTGGGTCAGGCCACAGCCTCCTCTTTGCATGGTTCTAAATGCTGCAATTTATCCCCAGGAAACACCAGTAGCCACTGGCTACCTGTTGGGATACACATACACTCACATGCAGCCACCACGTACATGAGAATGCACAAACACCTGTGTGACACACAGATAGACAATGTGTCTGTGAGTGTATGTGCCACATGCAGGCTCATGTGTGCACGTGTGTGGTCATTCACATGAGTGTGTGTGTATGTGTATGTGTAAGCCCCAGCACTCTTCTGGGTTCCTCACACACACACCCAAAACCTGTAGTGTGTGCCCTCAGGTCCATGGCCTGGGAGCGTCAGGGGGCATCCCTGGAAGGAGGTTCGTTGAGACTGTAGCCAAGCAGGGGCTGCAGGGGAGTCACTTGGAAGGAGTAGCTCTGAGGGGCGGGAGCAACCTGGAGTGAGCCAGGAGGACAAGGGAACCCACAGCTGGTCACAGCACCAGCTCAGGTCTTGTCTGCTTGGCAGCCTGTGTGCCAAGGAGCTCAGTATCCTGGCTCTTTTTTCTCTCCTTCAGCTGGAAGATGGCACCTGGGGAACAGGGGAGGAGGTCTGATGTGACTGGATGCTGTGGAACTCTGGTGCCCAAAGCAGGGCCAGGACGCTTTGCCTATAAAGCCCACATGTCCTTTTGGCCTTCACCTCTCATCTGACTGAATGTTGCCTACAACCAGCTGCAGGGCACCGTGCCTGGGAGCTTTCCTTTATGCACTCCCAGACCTCGCTGAGCTCTTCCCTTGGTCTTTCATGGCCTTGTGTTTGTACCTCTTAGATAGGGTTCACCTCTCTCACTTCATATTCCTGCTGGACTGTAGGCTGCGTCCTCCTCCCCTCCTTTCTCAGGCTCTGAAGGTCTAGCTGAGGCTCCCAGCCTGGCCACAGCCAACTTTTCCCTGACGTGCTGTGACTTCCTATGGCTGAGGCAAGCTGGGAATGAGCAGCTGGCTGCTAAATATGGGCTGGTCCCAGCTTAGATGACACACTGGCAGAGCTGGGAGGGGTCTTATAGATCAGCTAGGCCGCTGTCCTATTATACATGGGGAAACTGAGGCTCAGAGAGGGGAAGGAGCTTGTCCAGCATTGCATAGTCAGTAGAAGGGGGACACCAAGGCCACAGTAGTTCTCAGAGTGGTTGACGCCTTCCTCTGCCCCAGCATCCCTATTTCTCACTTACCTTCAGGCTCTTTGGATTCATATCCTTGGCTCCCTGGAGAAGGCTTCAGAGGACTTGAGACCAGGGACCTTCTCCATCTGGAGCTAGGGGGACACAAAGTAAAGAAGTGTGCACGAGCCTCCCCTGTACAGGGAATCTTGGTGGGCAGGACACGGGGCTTCACACTGGCCTAGCTCTCCAAACGGTGAAAACATGCCAGACTTTTGTAGAATTTGGTGAAGTACTTGCCACTTGATAGAATTAAATGGATTTTTTGGAATTTGGTAGAATTATACACAGTGCTTATAGTTCAGTGTAACAGACTTGTAGGATTAGGAAATAGAGTGGCTAGTGGTTTACTGTGGGCAGGCAGGGCCTCCCTGACCTGGGCAGTACCTAGCTGCACCCCGACAGCCTCCGGGGGAGCAGGCAGGCCCCAAGGCAGTGGCACTTTCAAAGCTTTCTGTGCACCAAGGGACTATGAAAATCCCTGAGGCAATTTAGAGGGAGGAGAGGAAATGTGCCCAGCTTAGAAACTTTGGGGCGCTTCAGGGATGATGTCCCAAAGACCCAATTACACAGAGAAATCTTAATTGGTGTGGAAAAGTTGGAGAAAGTGGCTCAGGGAAAAGTGGCTCAACCTCCTAGGTCAGGCCCCAACCAGTGTTGGTCCAGATGTTTATGGGATGAAGAAATGAATGAATGGATAGATGGGCAATGAAATGAATGTACAAGCAATTCTCTATGAATAAATTTAAAAATTTTTGAATGAGTGAAAAATGATTAATAAGTTGCTTTCCAGGTGGGGAGTTAGAGATCTTGGCTCATCTCCCAGGGATTTTATCAAAGTACAAAATCTGGAAGGGGTGTGTGATTAGAAAGGGGACTGGATGAAGAAGCACAGCAGGATTATGGTCCTTAATGGCCATCCTGACCAATAGTCATTGTACAGCCTGGAGAACTGCCCTCGAGAGGGGAAGGGCACTTAATAAGGCAGAGCATGGCCCTGATCTGACTCTGACACTGATTTGTCCACCCTAGAATCCCTCAGTCAATGCAAAGGTAGTCTGCCCAGGTTGGCAGGTGACTGGGTTCCTCTCATTCCTCCTGGTTCTTCTTCCCTGCTCAGAAGATACTTCTTTTTTTGAGACAGAGTTTCATTCCATTGCCCTGGGTATAGTGCTGTGGTGTCATAGCTCACAGCAACCTCAAACCCTTGAGCTCAAGCAATTCTCTTGCCTCAGCCTCCCAAGTAGCTGAGACTACAGGCTCCTGTCATAATGCCTGGCTATTTTTAGAGACAGGGGGTCTCACTCTAGCTCAGGCTGGTCTCAAACTCCTGAGCTTGAGCAATCCATCCACCTTGGCCTCTCAGAGTTGCTAGGATTACAGGTGTGAGCCACCATGCCTGGCCAAAACATAACTTCTTGAGGGAGGTTCTTTCTGGTTTTCAGTGTCCCAGGCTCTTACAGGCTTTAAGGACTTCTTTTAAAAATAGAGTCATTTTATTTTGGATCTGGGTATTGTTGTTAGATTTTTATTTAAGTATCTTAATATCACAAGTAAGTTTATTAGGATTTTATTTACTTATACAAATAAGACAGAACATTTATTTTAAAAAAATGTAAAGAGTACAGAAGTATGTAGTATAAATGCGACACTCCCTTTTCATGCCCTCCACATACCCCCCAAATTGCCCCCTTTTCCAAAAGTAACCAATGTTATTAGTTTTATGTTTATCTATCCAGTTACTTTTATGATAGTTTGCATATGTATGTATATCTAAGCACAGAGATAGGTCTTGTGATCATATATATGTAAAGGCTTTCTAGTATTTTTTTTGTTGTTGCAGCTTTATTGAAGGATAATTGATGTACAATTGTGGCTCCTTGTCTGCAGCTCAAGCAGCTAAGGCACCAGCCACATACACCAGAGCTGGTGGGTTTGAGTCCAGCCCGGGCCTGTCTAACAACAATGACAACTACAACAACCAAAAAATAGCTGGGTGTTGTGGTGGGCACCTGTAGTCCCAGCTACTTGGGAGGCTGAGACAAGAGAATCACTTAAGCCCAGGAGTTGGAGGTTGCTGTGAGCTGTGATGCTACAACACTACCCAGGGCGGCAGCTTGAGGCTCTGTCTAAAAAAAAAAAAAAAATTGATGTACAATTGCATATATTTAAATAATATAATTTGATGAGTTTTAACATAGTAGGCAGTCATGAAGCCATGACCACAATCAAGATAATGAATGTGTCTATTATTCCCCCAATTTTTCTCATGTCCCTTGGTAACCCATTTCTCTTTTTCCCCAACCAGGCAATCATTGATCTGCTTTTTGTTACTGTAGATTACTTTCATTTTCTAGCATTTTGTATAAATGGAATTATGCAGAATGTACTCATTTAAAATCTGGCCTCTTTCACTCAGTATAATTATTCTGAGAATCATCCATGTTGGATGTATTAATAGTTCTCTTTGAAAGTAGCATCTTTATTGAGCTGTAACTCAGATACCATAGAATTCACCCACTTAAAAATGTATAATTCAATAGTTTTTAGTACATTCATAGAGTTGTGCAACCATCATCACAATCAATTTTAGAAAGTTTTTTATCACTTCCCAAAGAAACCCCCTACCAGTCATTCCCCGTTTCTCCTTAAACCTCTGCCAGTTCTAGGAATCCACTAATCTACTTTCTGTCTCTATGGAGTTGCCATTCTGGACATTTTAGATAAGTAGAATCATAAGATATGTGTCCCTTTGTGACTGGTTTCTTTTACTTAGCATAATGTTTTCAAAGTTCATCTATATTGTAGCATGTATCAGTATTTAATTTCTTTTTATTGGGAAATATTATTTCACTGTTTAGATATAACATACTTTATCCATTCATCAGTTGATGAACATTTGGGTTCATTCCAATCTTTGAATATTATGAATAATGCCACTATGAATATTTTTGTACAAGTTTTTGTGTAGACATATATTGCCATTTCCCTTGGATTTCTCCTAAGGAGTGGAATTTCTGAGTCATATGGTACTACTATAGCATAAGCAAGCTTTTGAGGAACTGCCAGATTGTTTTCCAAAATGACTATATCATTTTACATTCCCATTAGCGATGTATGAAA